>JADKXX010010899.1:0-33045 GCA_017310255.1 Butorides virescens | reverse complement strand
GTATGCACGCTTGGAGGAGCAATCCCCCGTGCATCCAGCGCTGCAATGAAGAATGCCTGCCTTTTAACACTACATTGGTGTTACGAGGTTTATTCCCGATTTCGGTGACATAAGTATCTCTACAGGTGTTTGGAGAATGAGGTAGAACGAAAGGAAAGCATTTTTTCTTAATTAACATTTTTCTTAATTAAATGTTGAAATTAAAAATATGAACGTTTTATAGTTCAAAATTTCTAGGATAACGATGACTTGCTCAACCAGGAAGTCATATTTGCCCCTTGGGGTTTCTGTCTTTATCTTCAGTGTCTCTGTCCACTGTCCTTTGCTTTATTTAACGAATCAGAGGAAAGGAATCAGTTTCTCATGAAACAGAATGAAGTATATTTTTCCTGGCAAAAATTTGAATAATATATTCTACTTAAAAAAGTCTCTATAGCCTGAGAACTGAGTAAGGTCAGAAGACACTTAGACAGCAAATGTGCCTCTGACCCTATTACTTACAGTGCAGTATTTTATGTACAGTTTTTTTAACCTCAATTACATGTTGCATCCACAAAGCTAAACATTAATTTAAACTTGCCCATCTAACACTGTTGCCTACAGTTTCACAGACTTCATTCTAGATAAGGTGATATTATCCTACAATTCGAAAAAACAAAAAAGAAAAGAAAAAAAGCTTGATAAGTGATAAAGGAGTGCAGGTGGAGCTCATTTGGAATAAGGAGGTTCTCAATGGATGTTTTGCAAACAGAACACTTTTTGTGACCGAACAGCTCAGCCAATTCACATGCTGTTCCTAAATGGTTTGTTTTGTTCCTTCTGAACTCAAGTGGAAATAAAGATTTCTTCTGGTGATGTTGGTGTTTCAGAAAGGGAGGTACAAATTAGCAGGCTGCCATTTAAACAGGAAGAGTCACTTATTCTCCCTTTTTGTGCTTAAGCTGCTCTTGCTTCCAGCCTACCCCCTCAGTCAGAGGGACTGAAACCACACTGACAAGCAAATTAGTTTGGGAACTGGAGTTTTGGAATTATTTTAAGCACACAAATAACAAACAGTCACTCAATCCTGTCATGGCTACAGTGGCTACAAGGCTCCTCACAGGGCTCTTTAACACAGTATTCAGGGAGCTCAAGTTCAGAGTTCAGCTTATAAAGAGTATTACTTAAATCTATGGTTGATAATCTTCTATGTAAGAAAATATGTTGTTAGGAGGGGAACAAAGATGTTGTTACAGCTCCTGTGCATAGATATTTAATATTAAACCATACAGGACACACTATACTATACTGGGCACAAACACAGGCACCCCAGCAGAGCTTCTTTATTCAACATATCCTGTCAACTAGTTTTTGGGCTTGTAAATATACTGTGGACTTCTGGCTTCTGGCACTACTTGGTGTAATAAGGTCTATTATTATTAGCTATGAAGTATCTATATTATATATTACTGGATATAGAATACATTCCCAAACATCTCTAGCCACTTGATTTCTGAGTCATCAGCTGGAGTGACTCATTGTACTTCCCTGAATGAAAGAAAAAGGGGGGGAGGGCGGAGAAGAGAGAGAGTATAAAATGCAGAAACAGCATTTGCAATTTTCTCTTGCAGTTCTAAAGAAGCAACTGTCCTGCAAGGCATCCCTATGCCATGGTCCTAAATTCCAGCCTGATTCAATAGGATATGATGATTCCTTGTGTAAGGAAAAGTGGAGATGGAGACAAGAACCATATGATGCAAATTTTACAAGACAAATAAGAATACTCATCTACTAACCAGAGCAGTAGCAAGACCTGAGAGTGATTAAGAATAATGCATTAGCCATCTGCACAATGTCTGGTAGCAGCAAGAAGGTAAACAAAGTCCTGGCATGTATTGTGTCTCTAGAGGTGAAATGTATAAATCAGAAGTTAAATACTCACATATAGAGCCTCATTTGGAATACTCTGAGCTTTTATTTCTAGGATGCTATATGAAGACTATACAAAGCTGGAAAAGATAAAAAAAAACATGACAGAAGGTACTTAGACTAACACTGGAAACAAAGGAAACGCTTCATAAGAAATGAGAAACCAGATTCTGTCAGAATGCATAAAGGAAACTGAGACCTTGGAGAAAAATCTAGGATCTAAAATACCCAAAAAGGGAAAGACAGATGCCAGTGCAAGGCATTTAAATAATATAACAGCTAATTGAAAAGCAAACATGTAAGAGTTTACATGAAGGTATAGATTAGTAGCCTGAAGTAATTTGGACAGAATCAGAACACGCACAAGTAGCTGTTGCATGCTGCAAAATAAAAAAGATTGCGCAACAACTATAAGGAGTACTTAGCTAACTAATCATAGCCAGGTTGTGCCCATGAAAAAACTTTATGAAAGTAAACAAATTTATCTTCCAGTCTTGCAGATAACCTATCCATGTTAACAGGTTCAAAAAGTGATTTGTCTTCTCTTCAATGGATTTGATTTAGCTTTGGTGTTGCAGAGCATGCATGTGACATAATCTGCAGTTCAAGAGTAAAACCCATCCCTAACAAAAGTTTTAGGACCTGTTTTAGAAGATACCATTGCAGTAAAACTTAATGAAGGGGATAGTGATGGTGGAGGAAAAATAGTTGAACTTTATAAGATGAGATACAAAACTAAATGTCTCCTGGAATGTCCATTCAAAGATTTATGGCACAGAGGTAGTCCCAAAGAAAAGCATCTTAATTATATAGAAACTACTTTTCTCTATGTGCTGCTGCACATAACAAGACTATCTTGATGAAAAAAATCAACTTTTTTTTTAGGAGAGCTCAGAGCCATTAAAGATTTTGAGAGGGAAACAGGTGGACATCTGCCCTCGCTTTTAAGAGGAATTAATTACCAAATGGAGTACTCTTAGTTTTCTTCTCAGGTCTTAAAACTTCTAATCCAAGATCAGCAACTAGCAGAACAGTGGTTAAGGAAAAGGGATGGAATAAAAGCTTCCCATTCTCAGTAACAAAGAGCACTTTGAGAAAAAGCAATGGTAGATTACTGTTTTCCTCTGGCAGAGTTTATCTGGGCAGAGCTTGCTCACAGCTTTACACCTCTGTTGGCAAATTTTGCAGAGATAGTAGAGACGGTTCTGGAAAGGATGAGAGAAGTGGAAGGGCAGCACTTTTCATTTTCTTTATATAACAACTGCCCCTTTGACTCATAGAATCATAGACTAGTTTGGGTTGGAAGGGACCCCTAGAGGTCATCTAGAAGATTGTTCCAGTACCAGAAAACCCTTTCAGTGAACAAATTTTTCCTAATATCCAATCTAAACCTCCCCTGGCACAACTTGAGGCCATTTCTTCTCATCACTAGTTACCTGGGAGTAGACACTGATACCCACCTTGCTAATTGTAGAGGGCAATAAGGTCTCCCCTTAGTCTCCTTTTTTCCAGGCTAAAAAAACAGTTCCCTCAGCCGCTCCTTATCAGACTTGTTCTCCAGAGCCTTCACCAGCTTCATTGTTCTTCTCTGGACATGTTCCAGCAATGCAATGTCTTTCCTGTAGTGAGGGTTCTAAAACTGAACACGGTATTCGAGGTGCAGCCTCACCAGTGTGGAGTACGGAGGGATGATCACTTCCCTACTCCTGCTGGCCACACTATTCCCGATACAAGCAAGGATGCTGTTGGCCTTCTTGGCCACCTGGGCACACTGCTGGCTCATATTCAGCCAGCTGTCAACCAGCACCCCAGGTCCTTTTCTGCTGGGCAGCTTTCCAACCACTCTTCCCCAAGCCTCTAGCATTCCATGGGGTTGTTGTGACCCAAGTGCAGGACCCGGCACTTAGCCTTGTTGAACCTCATACAGTTGGCCACAGCCCATTGATCCAGCCTGTCCAGGTCCCTCTGTAGAGCCTTCCAACCCTCAAGCAGATCAACACTTCTACCCAGTTTGGTGTCATCTGCAAACTTGCTGAGGGTACACTCAATCCCCTTGTCCAGGCCCTTTAAGTATTGAAATGCTGCAAAAAAATAAGGTCTCCCTGTAGCCTTTTGTAGGACAATCTTTTTAGTAGGGTCAGCTGTGACAGGACAAGGGGTAATGGTTTTAAACTAAAACAGGATAGGTTTAGACTAGACATAAGGAAGAAATTCTTTACAATGAGGGCAGTGAAACACTGGAATGGGTTGCCCAGAGAGGTAGTGGAGGCTCCATCCCTGGAAACATTCACAGCCAGGTTGGATGGGCCTCTGAGCAACCTGATGTAGTTAGCGGTGCCCCTGCTCACTGCAGGGGGGTTGGGCTAGGTGAGCTCTAAAGGTCCCTTCCAACCCAAAACATTCTATGATTCTATGATTCTCCAGGATGATCTACCCAATCTCTCTCAGACTTTCCTTACAGGAGAGGTGTTACATCCCTCTGATCATTTTTGTGGCCCTCCTCTGGACCCACTCCAGCAGGCCCATGTCTTTCCTGTACTGAGGTCCCCAGAGCTGGATGCAGGACTCCAAGTGGGGTATAAGAAGAACAGAATTGAAGGGGACAATCATCTCACTTGAGCTTCTGAACATACTTCTTTTGATACAGCCCAGGATAGGATGGGCCTTTTGGGCTGCAAGTGCACATTGCCAGCTCATGTCCAGCTTTTCATCCAACAGTACCCCCAAGTACTTCTCCACAGGACTGCTCTTACTCCCTTCATCCCCCAGCCTGTATTGATACCAGGGGTTGCCCTGACACAGGTGCAGGACCTTGGCCTTGTTGAACCTCATGAGGTTCACATGAGCCCACTTCTTGAGCTTGTCTCACATCACAGGGTAGGACGGCCCCTTAAAGCATTAACCCTACAAAACACAACCCTCCTATCTAGTTTGGAGATGTTTAAGCTACAACAACTGATCCCTGGCACTAGGGAGTACTGTCACCTGTCTTAACTTTCTACAACTAAATTGATACTTTCTGGACTTGTCTTACTATCTTGCATGTAGATTGTTATCTTCTGGCTTTTGTGAAGTTCTGATTTACACCTTCTTTTTGTAGGTAAGTTTGATATACCTAAATGTAGGCATAGACCATAAAAAAACAGCTTTATAGCTAAGGCAGTGGGAAGCCACTGGTCTACTTGAAATACTGCCCATGTAAATGAAAGAAGAAAAACTTGATTTGTTTTTGTTAGATTTATAGAACAAACACATTATTTAAGGGGGGAGGGGGAAGATTAGAAAGAAAGGATGTAACTCCCAAAGTGATTATCTCTGATGATCTCTGACAGTTTGCCTTTTGCAAAGGCATTGTGGGGGGAAAAAAATACTGAGATTTTAAGATGAAAGCCATGATTAAATATTTTGGGCAATATAACTGTAAAAAAAGTGTATCTAAGGTTGCACTTTGTCAGACAAAGCCAGGTCTCTTGGGACTTTAACATCCCTGTGCAGAACACAGGAACTCATTTTATTTTCACTTATTAAATTTGTTGTTATGTTGATAGTGTTACAATTTCTACTAGAGAACAAATATTATCAGCATCAGTAACAAGAAGTACCATCTGCTACAAAAATGCCATAAGATCATAAAGAAGTCTTTTAATAAGTGAAATCTATTTAGGTATCAATAGATGTTAATGTATGCTAACAGGGTAAGGGAGAGACACAGACTATGAAGACTAAAGTCTCAAGATTTGCTCTACTCACTAGTCAAAATCAGGACCCTCAGTTATTAGACTATGCATACAAATTTTCTCTTCGCTTTAAAGATGGATTTATGTTTCTACCTAAATCAATAGCAAATAATGTTTCCCTGCCAAAGCTGTAGTGGCCACTGCCAAGTAAATATTCAGCTGTTACTGGGGAAGTCTTCAACTAACTGTATCATCAGTATTCCCACTTGGCAGTCAGAAGGAGGATTAAAGCTTATGTGTGTCAAACCGGAAGGCTGCAGAGGTTTGGAAAAGCTGTCACTAGAAATGCTTTCTGCAAACATCTCTTGCCTCTGACATCCTGAAGACTGCAACATACACAGAACTAGGAGACAAAGTAGTGCTTCTTTCATTGGCAACGTATCCTACCAAGATGTAAATTCTGGCAGTGGGAAAACTGGAATAGGGAAGAAGAAAACACTTCTTTAAGCTGTCAAAAGTTGTGTTTGGGTAAAACACTGCATGTGTTAGCCTGAGTTATTCAAATGCTGGTGCTTGGTCTTATTCAATAAAAGAATTTGGGCTTCTGTAGTTGGCAAATTAAACAATATATTTCAAGCGTTATGGAACTCCCTATCTGTGCCTTGGGCATGACTTTATGTATGAAATAAAAGGGAATCTCCTGCCATTCTGTAGGCTTGGCTTTAAATAGGTAGTTCCATTTTTTTCACATTTCATTTCTCAAGCAATGAAAAATAGAAGAAAAGAACAGGTGGAGAAGAGAATAATTGTCCCATGTTTCCAATTGTCCAATGTTTCCAATGTAGTATCCCATCTACTATAAAAACCTACTATAAAAAGTTAATGGGTCATTTTATTACTGATTTGGGCCTTTCTGGGGGAGGGATAGGATGGGGAGGAGGAAAAAAAACAATTTTACCAACTCTTTAAAGAACAAAAATTCAGGAAAGGTTTAGTGATGATTCAGAAGTAAATTTAATTAACTCCTTGCAGGTTTAACTTCAGTGAAACCACAAGAGTTTGGGACTGAATTTTACTTAATATGTCTAAGGTTAACTTTCTTGAGTACTGATAACTCTGAGGTAAGGCATCCTGACTCTCAAAGGGTGCTGTGTGTTGCTGTGTTTTGTAATGTGATGTTTTTGTGGAATTTTAATAACAATAAGCTGACAACTTTATTAAAAAAATGTAATAGTTTGAGCTGAATCTGGTAGCAGGCTTTAATGCCTTATGAGCAGGACTTGTGGGGATATTGAATTCAAGATTTTGATTTCTGTGTCTTGTTTTGCTGAGTTGAAAAACACAGTTTACAATTAAAAAGAGAATATAAAAAAACTTATACAACTCTAAACTTTATGAAAACCATCTATAAGATTTTGCTTCTACTGCCTCATAGGACCTATATTTTTAAACCTAGAAATGGAAACACAAACATCCCATTGGTGACAGAAATTCATTTGAGAGTGTGACCAGATAATTAGATTCCCAGATGACCAGGCAATATTTAAAGTTCTTTCTGATTTTTAAGCAATTATAAGTCACATAGTAAAATGTGCTAAAGAGTATATGAGAATGCTGTGTAGTAGAGAATAATACAATTTTTTTACTACTTTGTTATCCACAACATTTGCAGAGAAATACAGTCGCTACTACAGATCTATTTCTATGCCCTTTTAAAATTCATTCATGCGTACTCAGTGCTATGACTGTTCAACTAATACAACAGTTTTATTGTAGATGTAGAAAAGCTCACTTGTCTGTTTCTTACATATACAAGCTGCAGGAAGTGTGACCATTACTGGACCTGGATCAGCTCTTAAAGCAAAAAAATCATTGGCAGTCTTTTCAACAACTTCCACAAGCTTTGCATCAAACAATTCAAAACAGACTATCAAGCCTGTTAATCTTGGATAGCATTAACTTCTGTGACCCTATAAACATTCCAGTCATCACCATGGAGGAAGCAGGTTTCTCGTACCACCCGTATATAGAGTATGGAACACAAAGCAACTGGACAGCAAGAGGAAAGAAGGTAACTGAAAAATTATGGTTATTTTGGCTTCTTTCACAATCTTGACTTTGACTAGACACTGAGGATTAAAAAAACAAGGAACTGCTAAAGCACTTCATCACATCCAAGAGCTCAGTTTAAGTGTACAAAAGATGTGAGACAATGCTGGAAGCCAAATAACATGCACATAGCAAAATTCGTAATCAGAGATGTTGTATAATTTAACGTTTAGATAGACATAGTCTTGAGTCACTTGTCAGACAGTAATTGCATTTACTTCTGGTTATATATGGATTCAATTTGCATCTTGTTACTAGAAGTTTGAGGGAGAGTGGAAGGTCTCCTAGTCCACTCTGCTTTGTCAAGAAAAAGCTCTGGACTGCTTCTGGGTAACAAATGTGGAGCTGGAAGCCACTGTGCAGTTCAAAAGCTATAATCTAATTGCTGTTGCTGAAACTTGGTAGGATGAATCACATGACTGAAGTCCTGCCATCAGTGGCTATAAACTGTTCAGGAGAGACAGGCAAGGAAGGAACAGGAGTGGGGGTTTCCCTTAATGTAAAAAGAATTCATTGACTGCACAGAACTGTCTCTGAAAAACAGCAATGCAGACATTGAGAGCTTCTGGGTGAAAACTGGAGACCAAGCCAACACAGGAAACCTCATGGCTGATACTTACTATAGGTCATCTGATCAAAGGGAGCCTGTTGATGAAGTGTTCTTACTTACACTACAGGAAGCATTGTACCTGCAGGCCCTGATCTTGATAAGGGATTTTGACTACTCTGACATCTTCTGGAAATGCAGCTAGCCTGGAGTTTCTTGAAGTTCATTGAGGATAACTTCCTAATCCAGGTGATTCAAAAACCCAACTAGAGGATGTGCCTTAATGGACCTGTTGCACACGAACACAGAGGAACTTACTGGATAGGTGAAGACTGATGGTAGCCTGGGCTGAAGTGATCATGCCCTGGTGAAATTAATGATCTCGAGGGATATAGGCTAGGAGAAATGTATAGTCAATACCCAAAACCCTAGACAAGTGAACTTTCAGTTAAGGAACTGGTTGATGAGACCTCCTGGGAAGCTGTCCTCAGGGATAAAGAAGGAGAGAAAAGAGCTGACAGCTATTTAAAACATTTTTCTTAGAGTGCAAGAACTCTTGATTCACATGTGCAAGAAATCAAGCAAGGCAGGCAGGAGGCCAGCATGGCTGAGTAAGGACCATCTGGTGAAACTTTCCCACAAGAAGGGAAAGCATAGGCAGTGGAAATCAGGACAAACATCCTGGGAAGAATTTAGGGATACTCCCCAGGAGTGTAAGGATGAGATCAGGAAAGCTTAGGCACAGTTAAGGAGCATGAAGAATAATAAGAAGGGCTTCTACAGGTGTGTTGGGCAGAAAAGCAAGGTTAACAGAGATGTACCCCCACCTCTCTTCCCCTGATAAATAAGACAGGAGAACTAGTGGCAACGGACCTGGAGAATGCTGTACCACTCTACTACTTTTTTGCCTCAGTTTTCAATGGTAACCTCTCCTCGCACTTCTCAAGCCTGTTAATCTCAAATCTGGGACAGGGGAAACAAAGTCCCTCCCATCCTAATTAAAGATCAAGTTTGAGACCACCTGAGGAACCTAAACATACACAAGTCAATGGGACCCAACGAGATGAATGCCAGGGTCCTGAGGGAACTGGCAGATGTTCGTATTTGAAACATAATGGCAGTCAGGTGAAGTCCCCAGTGACTGGGAAAAGGGAAACATCACATGTCTTTTGGCTCTTTTGCTGTCCTTATATTGAGAGACTTCTAAGCTTGTTTTGATATGAAGCTTCTCTTTTCTGATGGGTTTCTCCGTGGAAGAGAACTGCAGTAAAATATTTACTTACTCTTTGTAAATTCTTACACAAATAAATTTCAAGACAGTGCAGTCTCTTTAGGATGCAGATATTAGGCAGAGTAAAATAGTAGTAAAAGTATTAAAAGTCCACTTAAACAACATCCACAGCCTTTCTCTCATCCACCATGTGGGTCATCTGGTCATAGAAGTAGATTAGGCTTGTCAAGAGGACCATTATGTGGGCTCTGATTTGGTTTGGTTACAGATAAAAGGGGCTGTGAGGAAATAGATATTATGGGTTTTAAAGCTCTTTTAAAAGCTTTTACTCTTTCCATTTGTGAGAACTTTTGCTTTGGTTCTCTATTTCATTTATTACATTATCTATTAGGTTCTCATTTCTCTCTGCAGCCTCTCTGCTGAGGGTTTATATGAATTCTCAGATTTATATGATTCTCAGATTTCTGTGCAGAGCAAAGGCCTTTTTTCATGTGAACATTTGACATGAAAAATCTTTAGTCTTCTGTGACAGTTCATTTCCTGATTTTCTTTTTCTGAAGAATCAGTTGTCTTAAGGTAACCACTGCTACTACAAACATGCATTAGTATTTTTTTTCACTACTGTTAAAAAAAATCTGCCTCAATAGGATGACAAAAGTGGTCATGTCAGGCTCAGCTCAGCGATGAGGTGGTTAACAGTAAGTTAAAATAATATCACGTAGTCCTTCATGTGCACTCTGGGCTTCCAAATTGCCAGCTCTAGGGTGTGTGCGTCTATTGCATGGTGCTACTGTTTCTGGCACAGCTTGAAGTTCTGTATGCCTGTAGTATGACACCAAAGATCCTCATCCCTCTTACTTTCACACTATGCACCTTAAGTTGCTCATGTGCTTTTCCTTTCAGTAGACTTGCCAATTAATTGATTCTGCAGAGAAGATAATGCTGAGTAAAGCATCTCAGAGCTGAGTGGTTTGAGGGATGTGCGAATGCCTACAAATTTATTTCTTAGGTTTCTCTGTATAATGGGCTGTAAGTCAGTACAGGTATAGTATCAAAGTCTGTTTCTCTTGGAGAAAGTGAGAATAAAATCAAGGACACTAATGGAACATAAAATGCTTGCGCATATTCCTGAAAGCTATCTGTGTTGCTTTCCTTCTCTCAAGTATATGCAGACATACGTTACATGATCTACCTGCGCTTTCTGGGGCACAGCATTTGCTATCCCATGCAAGTGAGTAAGCTAGAAGAAAAGAGCATGCTCTTAGTCATGTATTAACAAGCTGTCAGTTCTTCTTTGCACAGCTAATTAAACAAGACAGGAAGCAAGAACAAGTAAGTCTTAAAGTCTCAAAGCATTCCTTGGACTAATCTTAGAGCAGTGTAGCTTTGTACTTGGATAAAGTACATTGGAGGTGACTGGTTAAAATAACAAGAAAAATAATAATAATGTGAGATGAATTTTGGATTGAAAATGCTTTATCTAATCTGAAATTAAAATTTTGCCTTGATTTTTTTTTTTTTTCCCCAGAGGAGAAAATTCATGATGTTTCATTAACACTTTCTTTTTTCAGCCTTTCATGGGCCCCTTCCCAGCTAAGACCCTTGAACATTAACATTGTCATGAACTGTGGACCATCTTCCTAAATTCCTCTCTACAAAAGACATTTTCTGAGATACCTGTAGTCACAGTTCAGCCTGAGATGGAAAGAGGTGTTGGATTAATACATTTTGACACAATATTTACTGGTGAAAGCCTTAAGAAATGATAAATTTAGACTGTCAAGGGGAGGAGAAAAAGAAGAACTTTGAGTCTGTGTGCCTTGTCCTGGTCTCCTGGACACAACATAGCAACTTAAGATATTCCTTTAAGAAATCCAGAATTGCTTGTCCTTCCTTTGTAGCAATTTTCACAGTATCAAAATTGAGCAAAGGCTCATTATAGCTAGAAATAATTAACAATCATAATTACTGTTTATCACAGTATGACAAAATCAGCTAACAAAATGCTCCAAAATTACACATCACCAAAAAAAAATTAAATTTGAAGTTCATGCAGTTTTTTCTCATTTGCATGTATTAATATGACTGTGTTAAAATAGTGAGAAGTACCATCTGCTTCTACTTACAAGAATCCCACTCTCTCGCTCACCCCTGGCTAAAAGGGACTCATGATGAAGCACTAACATCTGTGTTTCTAGCAAAACAGTAAACTCAGTCTTCAGCTCATACCAAAGTTAAGTGTAGCCCACTGGTTGGATTTGCCTTTGTTATGAATTTAGCAACACACTAGCGGATTTTCCTTTGCTTCTATTAGCATCCAACAATGTACATATTAACAAAAATTGAAAGACTTACCATGTTACCACCAAGCTATATTTAGAGAGGTTATTTTTATTGCAGTAGATGAGACAGACTGAGAAACAGAAATAGCCCAACAAAGGTTCTTTGTAGTCTTCTGTGAAGGCATCTGAGAACAAGAGGGAATGCTAAGTACAAGAAAAAAGAAAAATGTACTGTACAGATGCACAGCAAATTTGGAAAGATTAGATTCTACTACAGTACTTCCAGCACCTCCAAAGGAAGAGGAATATAACTTATTTTTTTCCCTTGAGCAACTGTTACTGATTTTTGTTAAGCCTGTGCTTAACCATTATTCTAAATTTACAATGATAAACTCAAAAAGCATCTCAAGGAAGGAAAACGACTTCTCAGACAAGTCTAGGGGAAAAATCCCGCAAGCTAGCTAAAATAATTTCAATGAGATGGCTGTGGAATTAATCTTGCAGTGAGAGAATAACAGTATCAAGTACCTAAGCACAGCTGCTCAGCTTCTCTATTGATGCTGATTTGGTTTTATTCATGGTAATTCTTCCACCTGCTGCCATCTCATCCGTGATCTTGCTGGAATCCCTTCTAAGAGCATAGCCACAAGTCTTAGCCTTACCGGCAGATAAAATATTTGCCGACATACTCTGCAGTATCACCCAGTTAGGTGAGTTCCTTTTCTTTTGGTGCCTTTTCATTTTCAAAAGACAGACTACTTAGTGTTGTTGGCCAAACTCATGTATAATAGTTATATTCCCTTTTCCTCAGTGAAAATTTCCCTACTGAAAAATAAGCTTTTTAGTACCATAAACCGTGAAAATTTATGTCCATTTTACTTAGCCTTAGTCAGAAGATAGGGTTGATTTTAAGGGTTCGGTATAGGTATAAGAATGTCTACTTGTAATAACGTTGTTTTACTAGCAAATTAATTGATTTTATAACTCAAAAGTAGAATACATGTTTTGCTGAACATATGAAAAATTCATATATGTTAACTGTATAACATAAGAAAAACCAAATTTGTTGATAAAGGACTACATTTAGTACAAATGAGTTAGCTGTTTTTAAGATGCAATGGTATTACTGGTAGGATTAATTTCAGAAAGGATTTTGAGAAGGCAGTTTTCAGATCACTGAAGTTGAAGATGACATCTGCACCTGTTAACTGTTGCATCTCTATTAAGTGAACACTGTGGTCCCTGGTCACTCACTCACATGCAAAGTAAAACTAAGGGCAAGAAAAGAAATGCAAAGGGACTCAGCAATATTGGGCACCAGAAAAGAGTAACACAATGAGACTGAACTTTGAAAATGTCAAGCTAATACACCTAAGTAAGAATTATTTCAAAACTTCAAAGATTCAATGTTGATGTGGGAGACAAGAAAGAAAAGTAAAACTCATAAAAGGCAACAAATTAAATCTACATCAGTAAGGCCATGTGCCAGATGAAAGAAGTGCCAATATAGGTTTTGTGTTGCAAATGTTGAAGTCATCTCATGATGGAAGGCAAAAATAATGCCAAATTACACCCCTGTTGTGCAACGCACCTGGAAGATCATATTTGACTTTAGGGTTGTAAGAAGGTGTGAGAATTATCAGGATGCACCACATGAGTAAAGTGAAGTTGATAGAACTCTGCCAGAGCAAGAACTCCAAACTCTCTTCATCCAGGTGAATTACCTTTTGAAAAGATGTTTTTATCTATTTGTGTAAAGTTGAAAAAGTTGTTAATAATATCTCTACTGTTTCCCTATGTCTCTCCACCTTCTATTTTTGGACAATCTGCATGGCCTCCTGTATTGGGCTGACCTTGGCTGGATGTCAGGTGCCCACCAAGCTGCTTTATCATTCCACCTTCTCAACTGGACAGGGAAGAGGAAATATGCCAAAAGGATCATCACTGAGATAAGGACAGGGAGATCATTCACTGGTTACCATCACAGGCAAAACAGACTCAACTTGGGGAAAGTAATTTATTACCAATTAACAAAGGTGTAGGATAATGAGAAATAACAACAAATCTAAAACACCTTTCCCCCATCCTTCGCTTCTTCCCAAGCTCAGCTTCACTCCCAGTTTCTATACCTCCTACCCCTGAGCAGTTCAGGCAAATGGGGAATGGGGGTTGTGGTCAATTCATCACATATTGTCTCTGTAACTCCTTCCTCCTCACATTCTTCCCTTGCTCCAGCATAGAGTGCCACCCGTGGGAGACAGTCCTCCATGAAATTGTCAAAGTGGGTCCTTCACACTGGCTGCAGTTCTTCATGAACATGCATAGGTCCTTTCCACAGGGTGCAGTGCTTCAGGAATGGACTGCTCCAGCATGGGTCACAAGTTCTGCCAGAAAATGTGCTTGAGTGTGGGCTCCTCTCCACAGGGCAGCTGTGAAGGGGCTGCCAAGGGAAGGTGAGGGCCAGCAACAGCTTTCACTGAGCCTTGGCCAGTGGCAGGTTTGTCTTGGAGCTGACTAGAACTGGCTCTGTTGGACATGGGGGAAGCTTCTGGCATCTTCTCACAGAAGCCATACCTGCAGCCTCCCTACTAGCAAAACCTTGCCATGTAAACCAAATACACATCTTCTTGGTAATGTGACCTGGATAACCCAGGAGAAATGTGAGTACCAACAGTGTGTGTGACCGGAATGCCCAAAACTCTCTTCTTTGAGATGATGCTTGCCCAAACACTGATGATGATCAAGAGCAAATTAACAGTAACAAAGTTTGGTTAAGATGATGATCAGCCAAATTAAGCAGTATCCAGAGCGTGATCAAGAGGCTTTAGATGAAAAGAGTCAGTTTGAAAAAGCATAAAATTAAGGGTGGAAAGAGATACCTAGGGTTGAGAAAAGGGTAACAGACATCAATAAGCCTGGGTTTGACACCACCAGAAGTCACCCTTCCAGCAATCCTCTAAGGCCTGCATTTATGCCTCACAAACAGCCCTCCCCACGAGACACTGTGAGACACCAGTGTGCAGCTTGTGGGTTGACAACACAGGGGAAGCACACAGCGACACACCTTGGGTGTGCAGCTCTGATTTTTTGTGTTATTTGTCACTAGCCTGCGGGTCAGTGCGGTATGTGAAGTGGCAGGGGTACACATGAAGCTGGAGCACCTGCACCTCCCACAGAGGGTGTGCAAGAAGAAGAACTTGCAGTGCCAGGAGAGGGGATGTTTGTTGGTACCACACACGGCAGGGAGGGTGGATCTGTGTTAGTATGTGAATGACTCTGTGTGTGTGCATACTTGGAACTTTCTGGAAATACTTATAAAAGTGTCTTTAGAAATTGGTAGGTTTTTATTAACAGCTATTGAGTGTCTAGTAATGTTATTTATATGCATATTGCTGATATGATCCTGAATATATGGTTGTGTGATTGCTATTTAATTAGGTGTTGTTCAAAACAATCAATAAACAATTTTGATCCTGATTTGAGTTAAATTACATAAGCAGAGCAGTTTTTTCTTGTGCCATTCTGTAACTTCCATATCATGTATGCCTACGTGGCTGTCATGGGCGCCAGTTATATTCTGGTAGCACTCCGGGAAGTTCAGTGAGGCACTCCTGTTTTTATAATATGACCATAACTTCTATCTCAATTTAATTTCTTCAGTGTGAAGCAGTGATGATAGGCAGATCCCCAAGTTCCCTGCAATTAGTTTGCAGAATTTACTACTGAACGACCGCCTGTTGGAGAAATATATTCAAAAAATCCGTATTTTGTTTAAAAAAGAGGTATTTCTGGTTGCAAAGAAAGTCTTCAAAGCACTAGAAGTGAACAGGGGGATGCATTAATATTTGAAGACAGACTGCAGAGGTGTTCTCTTCTTAGGTTAACCAGGATGAAATGTTTTTAAAAAGTTTTTGTGATCCCACTCCCTTGTAGAAACAACAGTTTGCAACCATTCTCCACCACTTGGTGCAGATCTGAGTGGCTTTGTGGGTGATGCTGCGGAAGACCGGACTCCTGACGCTGACCAATATGATTTTCAGAAGCCGTTTATTATACCTTTGCATACAGCTTTTATATTCTTCCAAGCCCCGTACACACGATCACATATACTTTTCTAATTCATACATACTACTCTCTATCCAACAAGCATATAAACCTCCAGCTCACTCATTGGTTATTTCCATGTCATCATCTTATCCTACTTGCGGTTACTGCTTCTCTACTCTAGCAACTAAGTTCTGTATACTAGCTAAGCGTTTCCCCTTTAATAGCATTCCATCCTTATCAGGACTTGAAGTCCTCATGGACATTCTGCTAGGAATGTATCCACAATTCCCCCTTCTTTGTTTTATGCTATCCAAACTCCATGTATAGCCTTCTTTATCATATCAGTTACACAGCACAATATTATAGGAATTAAAGCCAATATAAACAAAACAGCTAAAATTAATACTAAAGCATGCATTAATAAATCACGCAGCCATTTCAGTACTTCCCATCCCAAATTATCCCAAAACGTGTCCCATGGATTCTTGTCGACCTGTAGCTTTCTCATATTCTCTTGTAGTTGTTGTAACTTACTATGTATGGACTTAGAGTGATCAGACAGGTTAAAGCAACACATTCCTTCAAAATCTTCACATCCATGACCCTGCGCTAACAGGAAAAAGTCTATGGCAGCTCTGTCCTGTAGCGCTGTATGCCTTACACTATCTATGTCGGCCATAAGTTGGGTCAGAATTTCAGAAGTGATATTCAACTGTTTTGCTGTCCAGCAGGCCAATTTCTGAACAGTTTGGGCATTTTGGGCGGCCATCACTCCGGGGCCCAGAAAAGATACGATTACTCTGGTTGGTGTGTCCCAGTTTATTACCTGATCCTTGCAGTCTGGTCCTAATTGTTGTAGGGTTCGTTTATTTCTAGGTCTTCTTGTGATGTTCCAGATGCATATGTTTAGCAAGCTAGCATGAGTAGGGGCAAACAATGATAGCTTACCAAAATGACATGGGCCTCCCATTGAATTTTTTGGAATACTTGCCCATGCTCGATCTCTGCATATCAAAAAATATCCTGGGGGTAGGGCTTTCATGGAATCATTGTTCCACACAGGGAACACCTGATTGAGAGCTTCAGATCCAACGGATCCAAGGCAGTAGTCGCCAGTTGAGGATGTGTATGTATACCCTGGAGTCAGGCTAGTTATATTTGTCCATCGATACCAATTTCCCCTTTCATATTGGCCGTGGTGACTATACAACTTACCTCCCAGCGTAAAGCACCCATTATTATCATATAGCGATGTCATCAAATCTAACTCCTGTGGGTCCCATGGCAACAAGGCGTTCAAGTTGGTGATCAAAGCTTCTAACACCCCTGTATCATTGTGACAGGTGCGTTGTAGCTGTGACTTGCTGCAGTTATAATGCTGACAGCAAGTGGAGTTCACTATGGATGCGTTTAGTATTGTGTTGTTTCTGACAAACGCCTTCCAATCGTTCATGTTCAAATATGGCATCCCTATTAAGCATGTCCTAAAAGGGTCTCCTGGAATGACTAAAGATAAGCAAAAGGATGTTTGCCCTGTCGCATTTGCTCATGTTAACCACATGTTTCTACAGTTCTTAATGCTCATAACTCCCTCTATCTGCTCCATTTTCCATACCATTACCCATATATATATTAACAATCCCATTGCTAAGCTCTTGAACCCCATGATGAGGTTGAGCAGTATCCTGCCGTTGCTCCTTCCGCACAAAAAGCGTCCCATCACAGCAGTCCAGTGAATATCTCCACAGTCCGGACAGATGACCCATATCCAAGGAACACAGCCGCAGTTATTTGGGCTTCTGAGGTTGTTCGTCATTCTTGGGATGTTGCAGCCAGGGCTGGATACATTTTGCTGGTACCCATCGTGGTCCAGAATCTGTAATTACACAAGCATAACCCTTTCCCCATGTTAGTAGCTTTGTGGGGCCATTCCAGGTACCTCTCATAGGATCCCACCACATCATTTGTGGCGTGTCGGACCAGTCTATTGTCTCTCGTAAGCCTTTGGCATGTATTAAAGCAGGGGGTAGTGTCCTATCGCCTGTAAGACAGAGATGGTATATACATATACAGCTTTCATTACTTGACCATAGGGGCTCAGGCCAATCTCCTTTTTTTTTTTTTTTTTTTTTAATCGAGTAAGCCCTTCAAAACTTGATGTGTCCGCTCAATGATAGAGATGGATGATTTGTTTGAACCATAATGCCGATATTGCCTGCATAATCTGTTTTCCCCCTAGCTTATATACTGAGCAGGACATCATATGGTCTGGAATAGCCCCCTGGCCAATATGGATCAGCCGTCCTGGCTGTGTCCCCTCCCAGCTTCTTGTGCACCTGGCAGAGCTGAGAGCTGAGAAGTCCTTGGCCAGTCTAAGCACTGCCCAGTAGCAACCAAAACATCAGTGTGTTATCAACATTCCTCTAGCGCTAAATCCAAAACACAGCCCTATACCAGCTACTAGGAAGAAAATCAACTCTGTCCCAGCCAAAACCAGGACAGTATCCACCCCTTATTCTATCCCATTTACATCATGCTCAGGTCCCACACGTCCAATACATCTTCATTAACGACCACACCCTTCCCATCCTTTAATATATTACACAGATATCATTCCCTTAGTCTATGGACTGCCCTTGTAAAATGTTCAGAAATGTCTACAAAATGTCCATTGAGTCAATTTAGTCCATGACTTTGGGCTCCATCTCTTATGCTGGTCACTCAGGACAGGAGAAGTGCTGTGTTGCATGGAGCTCAGGTCAGGTCACTGCTGCACTTGCACTGCTTCTTGTAAGGCTTGTCCTCCGTTGGTTCAGGTGGTTCTTGCTATAGTAATTCCTATAACATGCAACTCAAATAATGGGTTACAACAATTTAAAGGTATATTCATTACAATCTCCACCCCTGGTCTCTTTGGACCAGACCTTAGGGTTTAGCATTGCTATGAACTCCTCCTCTTGCTCCTACTCTGGCTTGGATTTATCCACAGCCTGTCCAGCACAGCAGCACAGAAACAGCAGCGATGCCCTGGCCATCTGCCAGCCCAGGTGCATCGCCATGGCGGTTATCAAAATGTTCCCAGGCACAGCACAGTGAAATGATAAGCAGTACAGCAGTACAGCAAGCAGCAAAAGCAAAAAACAGCAACTAATGAGCACTGGACTCTAATATACAGTAAGGCAAGCAAGCCCCATTGCAAGCACAGGAGCCTGCTGATTAATAGCTAAACAGCAATAACAGCTATAGATTCAATCTAGCACATTCCAATCAAACCTGTCATTATCTCGAACCCTTCGAGTCCCGTATCATTGCTGAGAGTATCTTAAAAACTACTCAAACAAAATCTGACTCCAATTCTGTCAACTTCGTGTTTTCAGATACACCTTTCATGCCAAAAGGGACTGTCCTGGTAAGCACCACGCAGCCACTCGCTCACTCCCCCACAGTGGGGTAGGGGAGAGAATCTGAAGAGTAAAAGTAAGAAATCTCATGGGTTGAGATAAAGACAGTTTAATAGGAAAAGCAAAAGCCACGCGTGCAAGCAAAGCAAAGCAAGGAATTAATTCACCACTTCCCATGGGCAGGCAGGTGTTCCGCCATCCCCAGGAAAGCAGGGCTCCATCATGCATAACGGTTACTTACAAAGACAGACGCCATCACTCAAAATGTCACCCTATCACCTGAACATGGAAGGCAGTGGCATTAGGCATAAAGTCCCCTTCAATGATTGCATTTCGAATTACTCTGTGCCACCGTTGAATCGGATCGGGGTGTGTGTGTGTGTGTGTGTGTGTCCCTATCTGAGCCCTGTGGATTAGGGAAAGTGATGGAATTATGTGGGTCGGGCCCTGAGGTCAGAGCTTGCTGCGCCTGGTTCTCATCACATCTCCTCCTCCAATATTCTAATTCTCTTTGCTCCTCTTCAGCTATCCTCCCTAGCTTTCCTTCCCGCTCCTTCAAAATTAGTGGACGCATTCCTGCATACCGGCCTCCATCAAGGGCTTCTCGGACTTTTGCCTTTGCTCTGTTAACTCTTTCAGCCCTGGTAAAATCTCGTCGTCCCGCACAGGCAGGTGAGCCAATCGGTATATTAGCTTTTGCGCTTCAGCGTTATTCCTAGACAACTCACTTCGTAAGAACATGTCTGCATCAGACAGACCCTCTCCAGATGGAGTTGGAGGCAAGTCGGCTAACTTCTGAATGATTTGTTGCGTTTCTTGATTTTGCTTACACAATTCCTCTCTAATCGCCTGCGCCTCAACAGGAGAGAATGTCTCTGGCAAAGGTGGAATAAGAGGCGGAGGGGGAAATACTGTTTCAGTAATCATAGTGTGTTTTGGTTTTTTTTTTCTTTTTTTTTTCTTCAGGTCTAGTGCACAGGCAGCTACAGATCGTTCGGCTTTTAGTTCCTTGAGCACCGTGGTAATGAGTTTCCATGCCAAACTCAAAGCGACAGCCTCCTTAGACCCATTGCCAACCTCATCCCACAACATGGCTCCCAGATTATCCCAGAGGTCCAAATCAAAAACATCTGGGGCTGAGGTAAAGAAACCTTGCGACTGTCCCCATCGCAATAAGAGATTTAAAGTCCCTTTATCAAATTTCAATACTCTCCTAGAGAGAATATGCTGGAACATGTCCTGTATTGCCTTTTCCTCTTTAGTTAAAATCATTCCCATGGTCCCAGCATCGGCTGCTCACCCTTCTCGTTAGGTGATCCTCTGTGCAGTGTCTCCAATATTCTTTCAAATCCCGGGTAGTCCAGCTACTCCGTCCTCACCAGCCGAGTCCTTCCGCCTTTTCACAAATCATTGTCCTGTCGTAGGCACGTCGGGGTCACCACTTGCGGAAGACCAGACTCCTGATGCCGACCAATATGATTTCCAGAAGCTGTTTATTATACCTTTGCATACAGCTTTTATATTCTTCCAAGCTCCGTACACACGATCACGTATACTTTTCTAATTCGTACATACTACTGTCTATCCAACAAGCATATAAGCCTCCAGCTCACTCATTGGTTATTTCATTGTCATCATCTTATTCTGCCTGCGGTTACTGCTTCTCTACTCTAGCAAGTAAGTTCCATATACTAGCTAAGCATTTCCCCTTTAATAGCATTCTGTCCTTATCAGGACTTGATGTCCTGATTCTGCTAGGAATGTATCCACATGATGCCACAAAGGGGAAGAATTTGGGCTGTTCTGGAAACACTTATTATTCAAAACTCATTTTCCTTTCTCCAGGTGGACAAAGTGATTTTGATAGGACTTCCACAGGCCAGAAGTGGCCCCATTCTTTCTGTTGGGATGTATACTTCAACTTGGTTATTTAATAACTATCTTTGACTTGTAATGTTTTTATTAATTCAAACTGTTTAACCCGCAAAAAGAGTCCTGTTGTGCCATACCATCAAAACCTCCAGCTTCAACCTGGATCACTTGATGGGGAGTTCCTCAGCCAACCAGGCGGTTAATGACTAAGTGCCTTGGGTGTGGACACAGGCACAACTCTTATATCTAGCTACACCATGATTGTAACTATGGCACAAACATGAATTTCACCCTGTTAACACACTTATAACATGAATTTCCTCGCTTTTGTTATACAATTGCTGTCCCAGATGTTAAGACATGGTTAGGTCTCTGGGTTGCTTCACAGGAGTGACTGAGCTTGTGGCCATGACAGGTCCTGCAGTTCAGAAACAGGAGAAAGTGTGTCAGTAAAAAGAAGAATAACTTAATTATCTGAAACAGATGAAGACACAAACTACAGTGTCCCAAATACTTTTGCCTCTGTAAGCTTGCAGAGATTTCTGCATAAGCAACGGCCTGCATAGATGTTCCCTAGATATTGTTCTATGTATCTTCTTCTAGAGGAGAATAAAAAACCTAAACTTAAGTCCAAAGGCTGTTTAATTCATATTGACTTTGTCTAAATAATTTGTTACTTTTGTATTCATCATTAAGTAATACGATATATTACAGTAAAAAAAAAATTCCAGAAGTCCCATTAGAAATACATCTTCTAAGCTGATTTTCTCTTGCTTAGATGCAGCTCCACTTGTTTCATAATCATGTGTGTTTTCAGTGCAGAGGACAGTCTGTTGGGCCTTTTAGCACTTGCATTTTAAAGATATTTGAAAGACAAGTGACACTAATGTGTGACAAATCTGCAAAATGTTCTGCGCTGCTCTACGAAAATTGTAACCTCCACCTGACCTACCAACCCCCTGCAACTATGTTCATTGAGGCACTTTTTCTGCTGAAAGGGACACAATCTGCTGTAAATGCCAACATAGGAAGCCTTAAAGGATTAAGTATCTTATAGCAAATGTAAACTTGCATCTGGCTGATAAAAATGACCACTGGGCTCTGTGTTGACATACTACTTGTCTCAATCTGCTGTAGTGATTTTGTTACTTTGGCTTTGACGCTTAAGTGGAAAAGAAAAAACACCCCTAAACTTGGCAGAAAGTCTTAATTTTCCATAATTTGTGTCCTTGGATCAACACAAGGAGATGTTAACTTAGAACTCCTCAGTCTTGGGTATATCTCTAAAAACAGGACTAACAGTTTAAGCCAACTGTCTTTAGCCCCTGTTTTTCAAAATGAGTAGCATGGAAGCATGGGTTTGAGGAGAAGGGTCATTTTAGGGCCATTCAGAAGGAGCTCTCTAGTGATGCACTTTTTCTGGGAACAGGACTGCCTGCTATAAACTACTACAGGGTGGTGATTGCTGTAATTTACCTGCAGAACCAAGGGAACAGTAAAGGACACAGAAAATTAAGCTGAGCTCCCATTAACACAGTGAGCAGTCAGCAGATTTGCCTTTTTTTTCCTTCTTTTCCTATGAAATCTGTGATTACCGGGAGCGTAAGTGTCTTCTATGTTAATTTAAAGTGAATAAATAAAAGAGATTATATATTCTGTATTGAGTGTATCTTTCTTTTTGCTTCAGAAATGGGTAAATAGAGACCAGTTAATTGCTTTAGTTGTTTTTATGAAAATAGACTGTTTTTCAAATTAATCACTTTAGTGAAGCATAAGAAGTGGTGTTAGAAGACTGTTGAGGTTTATTTCAAATTAGGGCCACTGAGAATGATGTTATTTTATTTATTGTGTTGAATTAATATTTCATATTTATCTGCAGGTGTCCATTTCAATGATTTAGTCTGTTTTAACCATTAAATAATATAAAATGGAAATCCCTCCTTCTCAGAGACATACCATGACATTTTTTTTACCAAAAAAGTCTATTTCCTGCAGAACAAGAACATATATACAATGATTTTCATAACTAGTTAAGATGAAATGAAATTCCAAAGGTATCTAAAAAAGAAAAAGTCTTATATTTTGTAACAATTTTTTATTCAGGCTCACTGAGAGACGCAGAGTTTCTCTCCAACTTGGGAATCCAAAAATGAAAAGGATGAATCAGGAAGGCAATTTTTAAGGATAATGTAAAATTCAGTGGAATTAATCAACTTAATGAAAGTCAATTTCAAGAAGTTTTATGCTGTCAATAGTATCTTTTTGGTTATGTTTGGCCTTAAGTGGTGCTATCCTAGGAAATAAAAGGTAGCAGAAACTGAGGAGTGCCTTGGGCTGGAAAGATGTTTCTCTCCAAGGTATTTCTCAGGGATCTTCTATCCTTGCATGACACAAATAGGATCTAGGCAGTTTTTCTTTTCCTATACACATATACTGGTCTCTTTCTCCCACTCTAGCTCTTGCCCATGTGTCATACTTTCTCTTTCCTCCTCCTTCATTCCTCCTCTTTAGCTCATAGTATGCAATAGCAGGATGCACACCTAAGAAAATATTTCTTGTTTAGGCTAGAGGCAGATATACACAATCCAGTCCCATGTGGTGTTTTTATGCTTGTGATTGTTCCATCTTTTTGTGTTTTTCTCTACAGATTAGGACAAATCTTGAGAAGGGCTTTTTTTTTCAAGATTGTATCTTGGAGTTATCAGTGTGAACCCCATACATCATTACACAGCATCTAGAGTTCTGCTGTGAATGCTCTGCTTTCTGTTTATTAATGATTAGCTATTCTCCTTTGAAACATTGCAGGGAGGCAGCCTTTGATCCTGATTGCCTTTTGGCTAGTCCTTCGGACTTTGGTTTAAACAGATCAGAACTATTGACCTTAGAATAAAAAAATGAAAACAGTTTTTAGAGCAAATGTACTTTTTCCCATAAAAGGGACATAAAGAAAAAATTTTGATTCTTCTTAGTATAGCATAAAATTAAATGATTTTTTGCATTTTGTTCTGCCTCTTTATTGTGGGCTTTCAACACAACTCAATTCAGAATAATTATAGATGAAGCAATTATTTATTAGTTAGAACAATTTGCCCTTGAATTATCAGAATGCTTTGTTCATCTTCCATTAGGAATGTTTTGGTATTCAATGTTATCTTTTTGGTGTGGGACATGAGGACTGATTCTTCCCATAAGGGCAGCCTGAAGAATTACTTTGGTAGTGTGAGTCACTTCATTTTAAAGAATAGATGTATGTGAACTCTTTCTGACAGCAAAGTAAGTATTAACTTAGGGCAAATATGTGTAATATGAAAATATTACTTCCTTTTTATAGTTTGCCTATATTGTATTGTTGTATATACAGTGAACTACTAAAGAGAGTACAAATAAATGAAGATGAATTGCTAATTCAGTTATGTTTTAACATGGTTAATGTGGGGTCTTTTGCAGAGAAGCTGAAACAACAATACAGAAGGGATATAAAGTAAAAATGGTTTGTTAAAGCATATAAAAAAAAATAACTGCACAAATAAGCAATCTTTTCATTTGTTTATCAAAATCTACTAGAATTGTAAGAGACAGACTCCCTTTCAAATGAGTTTTACTTTCTTAAATTACTTCAGGGTTGGGGTTTTTTTTTCTTTGTTTTGTTTTGTTTTTACTATGATTTACTTTGGTTTGTGCCTTTTTGTTGAGTTGATGGTTGTAAATATTCACCCAGTATCACATTGATTCCCTTTGGCCTGGGTAGAAAGTTTAACGAAAGACATTCAACGTGTTTCTATAAGGGAAATAGGTGGAACAACACAGGCTGTTCCAGCTGAGTTCTTCTATGGAACAGAGGTCAGAGAGACAGAGAGAGAAGTCCTCCATTCAAAGGACATCTATGCTCTTAAGTACTGGTTTGTTTTGGCTGGGATAGAGTTAATTTTCTTCCTAGTAGCTGGTATAGTGCTGTGGTTTGGATTTAGTACTAGAAGAATGCTGGTAACACACTAATGTTTTAGCTGTTGCTAAGTAGTGTTTACACCAGTCAAGAACTTACTCAGCTTCCCCTGCTCTGCCAGGTGCACAAGAAGCTGGGAGGGAGCACAGCCAGGATAGCTGACCTGAACTGACCAAAGGGCTATTCCATAGCATATGATCTCATGCTTGGTGGATGTTGGCCAGGGTTGGGGGGAGGACTGCAATCGCTGCTTGGGAATGGGATGGGCATCAGTTGGCAAGTGGTGAGCAATTGCATTGTGTATCACTTGCTTTGTATATTATTATTACTACTAATATTATTGTTAATACAGCTATTTTAGTTCATTTCATTTCCAATATTAAACTGTTCTTACCTCAGCCCACGGGTTTTCTACCCATCCCACCCGGAGAGGGGAGTGAGCGAGCAGCTGTGTGGTGCTTAGTTGCTGGCTGGGGTTAGACCACAACAGTCACTCTTATTTTAAGATCTCTAACCGACTACTTTAAGATAATGGATAATATTTTTCACTTTGTCCCATAGTGGAAAATGAGTTTATAGCCAAGCAGGATTAGGTAGAAGGCAACTTGGAGACATGGCATAATTTTATGAAAACATGCAACATTAGACCTTTTTTTTTTCCAACCATGAAATTTATATTAATATGGGCTGCAGGGAAGCTTTTTTAAATGGAGTTCCTGTTGTTTGTTTTAAATATTTTGTGACTGCATACAACTTTACCATTTGCCTTACTGTAATTTGACACTAGTGAGAGTGAAGTTTGGCTTTTTTATAACCTTTGCTTTTCTAATTTCTAATTGCACAAATTAAAATTTACATACATAGGTTCTAGCAAGAAGTAAAATGTTCTTTCCATCACATGCCACAATCTGACAACACAAATAACAACAGTGTCTGTATCCTGATTCAAAACTGCTTTCCTCATTTGAGATGCCAAAAGGCTTGAGTCTAAGTCTAGAATCTGATAGTCATAGATAATTTTTAAGTCTTTGTTTGTATTTGTAGTAATCTAATATTGACTCTACAATTATTTTTCATTTTGGCGTATAGTGGAAAAGGAGTTAAATTATGCTGTAACCAAGAGTAGTAAAGCTGGAATTGCATTGTGAATTTCATCCCAAAATATTCACAGCTGCTTTAGAAAATTCTACAAGCAACATACAAACTCAATCACCTTTTGCTGACGCAGAGGTGGTTGCAATATGTGCCAAATGTCTTATGCCACATGAACATTTATGTAAGAGTTAACAGGGAAGATTCAGTTTTCAGTTACACTGAAGAAACTGTAAGCTTGCTGCATTGGTTAGAGACTAATGTCTCTAATAACTGAAACTATATTTTTGCAATAGGAGTGTAAATCAGGATATAGGAATTGACAAATCTGCACATTTTTAATCAATGAATTATTCTATTAATCATGATTAAGAACCTCAGCAGGCACAAATCAGAATTATTTCAGATCAGATAATTTTCAATTTTATGTCTCATAATAAATGAAGCATTGCCTTTTTCTTATAAGAGGGAGCCAGTATTTTGTATTCCCATCTGTAACATCTGCTGATTGTTACAAGACCTCAGCAAAGGTATTAATCTCAAGAAAATTTCTAATGAAATTCAAATTATTCCCTCTTAAAGATTGGAAACCTCCTATCTTACGATAAGAATCTTAAGGCAGGACGAACATACAACAGTCTTCACTCATCTGTGTAAATGTTATATATTCCATCTTTATTTGTTCGTGCTTCTTTGCCTGTATGTGCTTCTTTGCACCATAAATCAAGTTGTTGGTATGGTAGATCTATACCAATCTGGTACAAAACAATCCTACATATGCCTGCACAGCTTTCCTCAGTTGAGATTTGTAGTAGAAATATTAAAAGTGGTATGAATGCAGGTTGAATGATAATTTAGGTGTGTGAAAACACTAGAAGGAATGGCAGGGATGAGATATATGGATGGCAGATGCTGATGGCACCTAATTAGCAGGTTATCAAGATTAAAGCACACTACTCACAGCTTCTCAAGACACTTAGACAGTAAGACTAAGACTTAGTCTTAGGCAGCCTAAAACACAGATTGGACTTCACTGACACTGTATTGATCTGGAAATTTACTGCCTGCCCCAGAGAAGGTGTTTGATCCTTAATGTAGTTGGGCTGACTAGCATGGAAAGATTGTTTTATGTATTTGATATGTCATATTCCTTAGCATGTATTGCACATTTTCTTCTGTTTATAGCAAAAATGTACTGTTGATTTACACACGTTTATAAGACTCTCTAAACCTCATATCCTTCTTTGCAGACCTTTCAGTCATCCCCCTTATTTGTGTAATAGTCTGTATGTAAATGTAGCATTTTGCATATGCACTTGTTAAATTGCATTTAATTTTGGGGGTTTTTAGACCATTGTTTTTACATATCAACACAACTTTGAATTCTAATTTTGATTTCCAGCCCTTCCCAATGACAGCGTATTTAGGCAAGAAAGCTTTAAGTATTATGTAGAGAAATCTTAAAATATGATACAACAATGAATTATTTACTTAATAGGAGATGAAATAAAATTAAATTGGGGCAGGATATGAGTTGATTCTTCTCTATCAGTATACAATTTCTATCTTTTTTCTGTAATTTTTGTTTTATCCCCTTATGCATAATAATATTCTTGCACTTTGGATCTTGCACGTCTACTAAGAAATAAACTCAGCTGACAGAAACTGTCATGACTTCCCTGGACTATGCCACCTCTGTGACATCTGAAGGTCTGGTCTATGTTGGATATAAAATGGATTGGAGCTGGGAGTATTTGATCCTAGGTGCTTTCAGGAGGGACTCAGCTTGGCATGCACCCAGGACCAGTATATATGTAGGTGAGTGTGCGTGTTCTTGTGACTGGGTGTTTCCCCTGTATTTGACAAGTTTAACCATCCTGCTTCAACCGCTGCTCTCAATAAAAATTAACTGATTGCCACTTGAATTGACCTAGTTGCTTTTTTGAGTAACAGGAAAACAACTGCAAGGTCATCCACTGATACCCCAATCATACCAGGTATTTTAAGTTCAGATATTCACAAAAAGCCTGTAGTTAAATATTTGTATTGTCAGAGACCAGTCTTTCAACCCTGGAAGCTCCAAGCAGACCTGTATGTGTGACTTATATTTCTGAGCTATATGTGCCAAAGTTTGAAAACTACTCTTGATGTGCAGGAAGATGATCACCAGACCTGTAAAATATGTAGCATTTGTGATATAACAACAGTTCTCTTTGTAGAGAAAATGTAATCACAGTTGTTCTCTGTGTGACTGAGATGGACAAAACCCTGACTGAACTAGAAAACTCCACTCCAGTTACAAAAAAGTGTGATCATATACAGCATAAAATTATAGACTCATTCCCTTCCTAGCACATTTAATTATTTTCCTTTTGTCTGAGAAAGGCACATCCATGTAACTTTCTAGCATGACAAAAAAGGTCAAATACCAAGATATTTTCTGTGTAAAATTAAAAATCAAGGCAGTGAGAAGGTAGAGAAAGCAAGTCAAGTTTTCACTTCTTTTTTCTTCAGAAGTTTGGCTTGAGTCCCTAGATCAGCTAAATTTCTTTCATAAATCAACTATTACTCTCCTTGTCTTACTCAGGAACCCTCTAAGTCTATTTTCTAAAGAAGACAGCAGGCATCCCCGTGTGTGATGTGACTTTTAAACAGCCACAGCTAGAGGTGGATAGCATTTCTCCTACATATGGGCTCCTCCAGAAAACCAAAAATGCTCTTAAACTCAGAAGAGCTTCCCCTATTCCTTAAGGACTATAACAAGCAAACTAAGAATAACCAAATAAGACGATGCTGTCTGTCACAAAATTCTTCTTGTAAATTCCACATATATTTAAGGAAAAAGAAAGCTCTGAAGATACTTGTATCTTGGACAATTACACTCTTTAAATGCAGAAGCATAAAATCACAGATTATTTTAGTCTGACAGGGACCTCAGAAGGTCTACTAGTCCAATCCCCTGCTCAAAGCAAGGCTGACTGTGACATTAGCTCAGGTTGCTCAGGGCCTTGTTCTGTTGAATAATAAATATCTCAGAACATGGGGATTCCACAACAATTTCTAAAATTTCTTGACATTTTGTATTGCCAAATGAAGAGGTTTGAAAGAAATGCTTTCAATTTACCTTCATAGGTTTCTGCAGGGGGATTGACTTGTTATCTGGATGTGGATATGATATACTCTAAAGATAGTTATCAACATTTTAAAAAACAAAGAGTAAGGTGAAAGGATTTTCAAACACATTTTCTTTGAATGTTTTATTTGATCAGCCTTGCCTTTTTGGAAAGGGATATCTCCCTCGCTCTAAAGAAAGGAAATTTTTTCCAAGTCTGTTATAAGCAGGGCTATTTGTTCTTGGTAATAAAAGCTATCAGCGATTTCCACAATCCAATGACAGGAGTAATTAGTGCTAGCAGGATGAAGCTTCATAAGTGCGCAAAAGCAGGTAGAAAGAGAACTGCATGAAGTCTCATTTCTTTTCTCAGAAGTAGAAATTGGTGAGGGAGGAAGGCTGTGCTGCACTGTGTGTTTGGCATTGAATTGTTAGGCCTATGGAGACCTCAGAGAGTAAGGTAAAGACTAGTGCTGCTTGAAATATTTAATAGTGTTGAATGGATTATTTCGTTCAAAATTATTTCACTGCAAAGTAGATTTAACTTGCTTTTTTTGCTGAACCTATCAGACAGAACCTTTTTCACCCCTCTCTTAATATTTGTATTTAAAAGGGGAAAATAATTTTTAAACACTTCACTAGCGTTGTTGAAGGGGTTCCATATAAGTATGCATGTAGAGTGTATGTCTTCAAAATCCCACAGGCCTCCTGTAAGGCACCATTTATTTTATTTGAAGGAGTTAACACTTCATTTCTTTAAACTGTTCTGAAAATCTAGTTTCCTGCCATCTTTTTGTCTTGAGTGAGAAGAACTCCTAAAACAGTGGACAATTACATTACAGTTATGTACTTATAAATGTGTATAATTATATAAGTATGTAATTATATGAGTATCTAATATCATTATACTGCAGACCTGGCAAAATTGAGGAAGTCAGTTCACAATGTATTTGCAGTGCACATCTGCAATTTCGGAGTCTTTTACAGTGCCTTGGGATAGAAGATCTTGGAAAGAGAAGACTGAAGGAGTCAGAAAGTATGACTATCAGTGCATCAAGAGTCCATGTAGCCACACTGTGCTTTTTGATAGGTTATTGGACGTAGGCTTTCTGCATATTCATTTGTCACTCCCCTGAATTAAACACTTGAACTCTAGGATAAAAATAAACTACTCCCAGAATTTTCAGATAACATAAGGCAAGTCTTTGCAAGGTTGTATTTTGCTGGTATTAGAATATTGTGGTTTCCAGGCCAAAAGAGGACTATCCCATCCTTATATATTAAAATTGAACAGTAGTTATTAATTTTCCCACCAGTTAGTAGATATCAGTATTCTTTCCCAGGCAAAACTAAATTTAAAAGCAAAAGTAATAGTCTGATCCTGTTTCATTGAAGGCATTAGGAGATTTTCAATTGCATTAAGTGGGATTTGGATTAATACTGAAAGAATAATTGGTAGATTTATATGAACAAACCTAATTTTATTTTTTTAAAAACCCTAATTAGTGGATAGAATAAGTGTAGCATATTTACTTTATTTGAATCTTAAGCAATACATTTACTACCAGGTCTCAAAATCTTAATTGAAAAGTTAATTTAAATTAGCTTTCTTATTAACTGTCTTGAGGTTTGAAAATGTGCTAAGTGACCATCTTGAATTCTGCTATTTCTCTGAAAGCTCTATCAATTGTTAGAAAGCACTAGAGACCTGATGAAGTCCATTGTACAGAAGCAGCTGAGCCATGCAATGAGTGTTTTATGTAGTCTGGGATTTGCTAGTTAATTACATATTATTGTGAAGTAAATTAATTTATTTTAGCCTATCTCCAAGTGTGTGAACATGTGTCACTTCTCCATAAACTTCATTAGTTTTCATTACACAGAGGTCTGATATAATCTGATGGTCATTCTTACCTCTGTATTGATTAGTAATGCTACATCATTTTGAAATACTGACAATTAAAGCTTTTTCTATGAGAGCTCATGAGCATGTTGAGTTAGAATGTTTTCCATTATTATTTTTTTTTTCAGTAATAACCTTGGTCTATTCGAGACATTGCTTAATAGTCCGTAACTCGTACTTTAATAGGAAACAATAATTGATTTCTACTTGTACTTGAATACTGTAGGCCATAAATTTTAACACATTTAATACTCAGTTAATAATACACATTTGGAAATATAATGGAAGCAGAGTCTGGGCCATCATTGTCTGCATATGCATCCTTGAACATTTACAGGGTATTTACTTAAATCATATAGACACAATGTAACTAACCATTTTTCTACAGGGAAAAAAAAAAAAAAAAAAGAGGTCTTATACTTTTACCTGGCTTCTCTCCTCACAAGTTTTATGTGTGAGTCCTAGAAACAGATGATCTAGAAATACGACATTCACTCAGCGACAGCAAGATTCTTACTTATAAGAGGACATGCCTCCAACTATGAAAGGGTTAATAATATATTCCAGCATATAATTTTATAAGTTGTAAAATTCTTACTATCAGCCTATAGCCAAAGCAGAAGCCTATAGAACCCATAAAGTGGAAGCAGATAAAACAAGATTACCGTTCCCTTGCTTTAGAACCAGACCAAAGTATATTAATACAATGTAACCTGTGACAGTACTTTGTAACATTGTAACTTTACTAACAACATGATCATCATCAAGCATTTTGTAACATAGCCGACCATAAATGTATAAATAATATGTAACTGCACGAGGTCAAAGACTTGGGATACATTTGCATAAACAGGGTTCAGGAAATGACCTGCAAGTACTAAAATCTGCAAGAAACAAAAAAAGGATGCGGAATGGACCAATAACTTCATCACCTTTGCTTTTGCAGAGCAAGGCAGGAAGCAGGCTCATTACCACTAATTGTTAAAGTATGTAGTGCTAATGATTATTACTGAGTAAGAACCAACCATTGGTGATGTGTATTGTTAATGAAAATCAATATAGTAAAATCATGAAGTTTGAAGCAGATCTGATATATGAATCTTTTAAACCCTTCTATCCCGCTGATATCTCATTCCCTAACTGATGTACGAATATACATACATTCACAGAATGACAGAAGGGTTGAGGTTGGAAGGGACCTCTTCAGATCATGTTGTCTACCCCCTCTTCTCAAGGAGGCCACCTAGAGCAGCTTGCCTAAGATGGGTTGCAGTTTCAGTTGTAATTGTATTCAGTAGCCACAAAACAATGCTGTAGGCAAGTTATGAGGGATTAGGCAGATCTTTCACAATTTCTTTTTCTTGGAACATCTTGATTTTTTCTTGCACACTTCACTGCTTTACAACTGGCAGGAATTTATTGGGATGTGTAACAAACTGTTACTACATATGAGTGAAATGGGTGGAGAACTGAATTCCAAATACAGTGAGTCTGTATCTTTCTAGTGACTGAATAACGACACATAAGCTTAAAAGAAGTTCTAAGATTCCCTTTGTTTAGGATCCAAGGAACAGCTTTAAATACCATAGATAAACGTGAGCTTCACTTTCTCTTAACTGAAAGGAAATTTACTACAACATAATCTTATATTTCTGCTTGCTCGGTGACAGGCAAACAGAAGAGATTAAAAATACTGTATGGGTAATGTTACTTTGCAAAGTCATCTTTTCCTAGAAGTTAGTCACTTGTATGCACTTTCTAAACTAGATACCTGATAGAAGATACAGTTTGCTAACACTGCTATTTGCCAAAAACGTAACTGTTTTTATTTCATTAAAATAAGATTCTCAGAAGCAAACGGGGGGGGGGGGGGGGGGAAAAAAAGAGAGAGAAGGGGAGAAAGGGGGGGAGGGGGGGGGGG
>JADKXX010010897.1:0-11184 GCA_017310255.1 Butorides virescens | reverse complement strand
CGTGAGATCACTTCCCTGGTCCTGCTGGTCACATTATTCCTCATACAAGCCAGGATGCTGTTGGCCTTCTTGGCCACCTGGCCACACTGCTGGCTCATATTCAGCTGCCTGTCAACCACTACCCCCAGGTCCTTTTCTGCTGGGCAGCTTTCCAGTCACTCTTCCTCAAGCCTGTTGTGTTGCATGGGGTTGTTGTGACCCAAGTGCAGGACCTGGCACTTGACCTTCTTAAACCTCATACAGTTGGCCTCGGCTCATTGATCCAGCCTGTCCTGATCCCTCTGGGCTGTAGAGCCCTCCTACCCTCAAGCAGATCAACACCCGTGCCCACTTTGGTGTCATCTGCAAATTTAGTGAGCGTGCACTCAATCCCCTCATCCAGATCATTGATAAAGATATTAAACAGAACTGAGCTCAAAACTGAACCCTGGAGAACACCACCTGTGACCGGCCGCCAACTGTATTTAACTCCATTGACCACAACTCTCTGGGCTGGGCCATCCTGTCAGTTTTTTACCCAGCGGAGAGTATGCCTGTCTAAGCCATGAGCCGCCAGGCTCTCTAGGACAATGCTGTGGGAGGCTGTGTCAAAGGCTTTGCTAAAGTACAGGTAGACCAGGTAGACATTGATGTGCTTCTGAGTTGTTATACAAAATGCCTCTGTTTTGGCATGAGAGTAAATGAACATGTTGCTTTGATACATGGTGGGGAAGATAATTCATCAGTATCAACAGAGCACTTTTCTTAGCTGGCCTGAGAACTGCACAGGAAAACCTGCAGCATGTTAGCTGCAGACAGATGTGTTTAAAATAGCCTTTTACAAACTTTTCAGTGTTACTCAGAGATGCGACAAAGTTCAGTTATATTAGCAATGTATCATATAAAACTTAATTGTTTTGCAGTTCCAACAAAAAAAAAAAAACCACAAAGGAAATGTAATTCTGTAGACAGGTTCCTTACCAAACTTGGGTAGGATGTTCTTCTCCTGCAATTATGGTAAAATAGGAAAATCTAGAAATAACATGTACTGAACTATGGGTAGACCTCTCTTGCAGTATTTATCATTTTTCCTGTTTTCAGCATCTCCCTCCAAAAGGGGTAGGGGAAGAGAAGAACAATTCCTATAATTTTGTGGTTTAGATTTGCTTTAATTTTATTTCAGATATGTCTTTCTTTAAAAAAAAACAGTGAGACATGACAGAGAAGAAGGACTTTGGGGAGAAAGACTTGGGGATACTGGTAGATGAAAAATTGGACACGAGCCAGCAATGTGTGCTTGCAGCCCAGAATGCAAATTGTATCCTGGACATCACCAAAAGAAGCAAGGCCAGCAGGTTCAGGGAGGTATTTCTTTCCTTCTACTCTGCTCTGTGAGACCCCACCCACAGTACTGCATACAGCTCTGGGAGTCCCAGCAAAAGAGAGACATGAACCTGTTAGAGCAGGTCTAGAGGAGGGCCACAGAGATAGTCAGAGTGCTGGAACACCTCTGCTGTGAAGAAAGGCTGAAAGAGTTTGATTTGTTCAGCCTCAAGAACAGAAGGCTCCAGGAAGACCTTGTTGTGGCATTTCAATATATAAAGGGGCCTTATAAGAAAGATGGAGAGAGACTTTTTATCAAAGTCTGTAGTGACAGGACAAGGGGCATCAGTTTTAAACTGAAATTGGGTAAGCTTAAATTGGATATAAGGAAGAAATTTTTTACTATGAGGGTGGTGAGACTCAGAAAATGTTTTCCCAGAGAAGTTGTGCATGCCCCATCCCTGGAAGTGTTCAAGATGTAGGTTGGATGGGACTTTGAGCAACCTGATCTAGTGGAAGATATCACTGTTCATGGCAGGTGGGTTGGACTAGGTGATCTTTAAAGGTACCTTCCAACCTAAACCATTCTATGATTTTTATTGCAAAGCAGAGGTAATAAAGTAAGGAAAAATAACTTCTGCAACAGTTTTCATGCTCTGTTTTCATACTTAGTATTGACCAAGAGTATAGTTTTAATTTTATTCTACTTCCAGACTATAGCGGTTATTGAAGTAGACAAGAAAGGGAACTGAGTGAAAGAGAGAGAAGATAAAAAGAAAAATAATACTTACCTGTTGTGCATGGGATATTGATAAATAGATTACCAACTCAAATGACCAGTCAATAAATATTCCTCTCTGAAGTGTATGAACTTCCACTGTTGAATTAATTCAAGAAATAACTCAAGAAAGGACAAGTAAAAGGAGAATGAAATATGCATCTAATGTAACTACTTACTACTTCATTTAAGTGTCTGCATGCACAAGATATCACATATTCCAAAGCCTTTATATGACACACCCAAATAATTCAGGCACTTGGGAAAACTTCATCAGCTTATTAGCTCGTGAAGAATTCCTTGGAATGTATTGGCTAGAACTTCCTCAGTCTGAGGTCTGTTTAAGTATATTTATACTTTTAATATGATTTTTCTCACACTCAGATGTGCTACAAAGTTCTACATTTTCTACCTAAGTTGCATTTAAGAAATAGTTTCCACTTAGATATCATTTCCACAATATGACGAAGAGGAATAGTCACTAAGTCAGTTCAATATGTTTGCTATCATTTCCATTGAGAAAAAAGTCCTGAGACAAAAATGTGTAGTGATCATGAGACTGATGCAATACCAAAAAATACATTAATAAAATAAGTTACATCAGAGATGTTAATCTTGTTCTAAACAGAAACAATTTGCTGAATTCCCAAATGTATCTTAGCAATATATGATCATAAAATAATAGGTATGAATATTGAAAAAACCCCAAACCTGTAGTAAGAATAAAGTAGAAGGCTTGTGAGAGGCAAATCAGGATGATCACTGTGTCTGCTAATTATGAGATTGGCATCAAAGATAATTTTGTGAGCATTTGTATTATGGACATGCACTTTTGAACCTTTCTTTAGCCTTTGTTTATTGTTGTGGTTTGGGTGGAATACAATAAAAATGGGAACTGGACATTGTTGGATCAAGTATTGAACTCTGTTAAAAAAGAAACGTTTCAAGACCAAAAGTATGGATCCTAATGTTCTCCAAACTTGAGATTACACTTTTAAACTGAAGTTAGACTTTGATTTAGTAAATAGTTAATTGTTGCTTAACAGCCAGCTTACCAGTGGCCCAATTAAAGCTCCAAAATTGTTCATATTTGTCAGCTCAGATGTGCCTATATGGCTTGTATAGTAGGTGCATTTGTAGCTGACTCTGACTTCAAGAATAAAACAAAAAATAGCATAGGTTTCAACAGCTTCATGAAGATCTCAATGTAGATGTTGGGTTTATAGCCTAGGCCCTTATCCACTTGGAAGACATTTTATTATCTATTCTACTTCTAAATTTTTACATAAATTATTATTTCAGTTGGCTATATTAAATTTTATGGAAACTGACAGAGATTGGAATACTGATTTATTTTTAGATGTCATTTTCATTGTAACTTTAAAGAACATCAAATCACAAGACATCCAGTAATTCTATTAAAAACTTTATGATGGCTCCCTATTCCATTGCTTCAAATATAAATTTTTCTTTGACAAAACTGTAGCTGCTTTTTTAATGAGAATATGTCAACCTGTGGTGTGATATGTCAGTTCTTTTAGACCTATTTGGATTACTTTACTTTAGATAGATCAGCCTGATTTTTTTAAAGGAAATTTTAAAATATGAGCATTTTAATCTAATAATATACCTGAGATAGAAAGTTTAGATCCATTTCTCACTTTTTTTAATTCATCTGGTGTTCCATTTCAGGATTATAGACAGAAATATTTAAGTTAAAAATATTCAAGTTAAAAATATTCAAGGAATTGCTGCCTGACTGTGAATAAGGAAATTTTCTAATTTTATGTATGGGTCACGCAAGAGGGAATAAATGGTCAAATGACTTCTTAGTCCTTATTGGTAATTCTGTCCTCTCCCTCTCAGTGTAAGAGCTGAATCAGCCCTTTACTCACCCATTAAGTATTTGTGTCTGGAAAAAACTAAAATTGAATCACAGCCCTTTAGGGTGTCACTTGCCTCTTCTCTCTGACAGTTTTTTTTTTTCTTTTGGAGTGTGATTACAAAAAGACTTGAAGCTAGAGTATTAGCACTAATGATTTTTTTTAAATACTGTGCAGCAAAGTGATTTAAAAAAAAAAAAGAAAAAAAGTGGGCCCAATTAAAAGGATATCAATATTGTATGTTGAGCAGATGGCTTATTTTCATCTTGACATGCACTGAATGTATCAGTTGTTAGCTCCCACAGGGAACTAAGGTCTACATATTTTTTTGTAGATCAATATTTGGCAGCGCTGCTCGTGATTGACAGCCGTCTATTGTTGCTAGAGTTTGTAAGTGTGATTTTAGTAAATTTTGTCTTTTCATTATTTGTAGAATCTTTACTGCACAGTCTTCTGCAGCTTTCATGTCTTTTGTTCCCTAAATGAATACCATCTTATAAAACACAGTATATAACCACATGAAAATACACCTGCAGGAGCTAAAATTATCTTTAGTAAAAATAAAAATTAATCCTTTTCTATTGCAACTGATGTCAGTGTTAGAGGGTGAATAGTATATTTTTAAAGATATAAAACATTTGGAATTGCTTTCTCTCTCCACCTTCCGTTTAAGATGCCTTTTTTCTGTATCCAAAACAGTGAACAAAAGTAAATCAAACATTATATTAAATGGCTGGAGAAGAGGCTGAATATCATCTATTATGCACTACTGAAGAATTATAGCCAGAATTTGGCATACGGCTTACCTCTAATTCCCGTATGCATTATTTTGTTAACATATATATATACTAATGTCAGCATAAATCATTATGAATTAGAAAAGTGAAGGAAACTCATCCAAAACTAAATTGGAAGAGTAGCAAGTCAGAAGGGAATCTGGATTTCTGACAAACTGGGGCAAGTAATGACCATGTCATGGTCACTAATGCAGGCTGAAATAAGGTGCTTGTCCTCTCTTTAGGGGAGAGGGGGAATTGATGATAAGATCTGGAGACAGCACAGTCTGTGCATCTGTTAAGTGGTTCAAATGCAGCAGAAACTGATTATAGAACTTAGATATATATATTCTTAAAAGAAGAAAAGTCCCTGAGGCAATTCAGTGAATCCTCAAAGTAAGCCTGGCAACACATGATTCTGTGTCTCAAATTTAAAGCCAGAGAGTCTACATCTAGTGGATAATGGGATAATTGTATAGATTGTTAAAGAAATGGAAAGCAGCATTTTTAAAAGTGTTTGAAGGAAGTAGCCAGTTCTCACTGTGTTCTCTTGTGTTTTACCAAAAATCCTTAGTCAAATGGAAAGGAGGTACATTTTTTCTACATTCAGAGAATTTAAATGGTAACTATATTCTGTTTCAAATGGTAGCTTGAACTTAAAGTTTAATGGAAACAGACTGCTATTTTTAACATTTAATTACAGTATGACATTTCATACCCTTTTTTCCTCTTGAAAAAAAAACAGTATTAAATTTTGGTACATATTTTTGGCTGGGTCTGACTGTTAGAAAAAAAGCCATAAATAACTGTGCAGAACTGTCAATATTTCCTTGTCTTCCTAATCACAAAGCTGCATTTCAGCTGCTTCTGATTGCTGTTAGTATAAACTATACAGAACTTGAAAACATCAACTAATTGTGAAAAAGTAGCACCAAAACCTGCTTAATTATAAACTTTGGATTCTTTAAGTTGTCATCTCCTCTATGAACTTTAGAGTTTGGTTTTCCAAAAAGAAAACTGAAGAATATTTGAAACATTAGGGGTTTCCAAGAATTTGTCAGTCATATTTAGATATGTTGTAAATTAAGGTTCATCCATGGCTGACTGGAATTAGCTAATGCTCTGAGTAGCTGTAGCTAATTTAGGCACCTAGTGTTATTTCTTGTGATTTATAAAAAGGTCAGATTATTCTGTATGGAATACAAATTTCATATATAATGTCTTGAGATTTCTATAGCATTTTGTTTTGTTTCTGGTACTGGACTATCATTATCAATTTGGAGATGATAACATTAAAGACATCAAAGATTTATTCCTCCATTTTTGTGTTTTTCTTATACTTCACCTTTATATACCTTTTCTATGCTTCAGAGAGCATCTCTACAGCTCAAAATTTTACATCTTTAAAATAGTTTTCCCTTTAAAAATGTAATAGCAACAACATTTATACATTTAGTGACAGGTTTTGAAAAGCCCCCGCGTTTCTGCTGCAGGAGAGTAGGATTGTGGGAGACGTGTTGTCCTGGTTTCAGGTAGGATAGAGTTAATTTTCCTCCTAGTAGATAGCAAAGTGCTGTGTTTTGGAGTTAGGATGAGAATAATGTTGATAACACACTGATGTTTTAGTTGTTGCTAAGTAGTGCTTACACTAGTCAAGGACTTTTCAGCTTCCCCTGCCCTGCCAGGTGCACAAGAAGCTGGGAGGGGGCACAACCAGGACAGATGATCCAAACTGGCCAAAAGGGTACTCCATACCATATGATGTCATGTATATAAACTAGAGGGAGTTGGCTGGGGGGGAACGATCACTGCTCAACCCACGGGTTTTACTTTTATCCTGATTCTCTCCCCCATCCCACTGGGGAGGGGAGGAGTGATGGAATGGCTGTGTGGTGTTTAGCTGCCTGTTCGGTTAAACCACAATAAGGGTATAGACAACCCACAGAGATCTCGAGGTAGGTAAAGCACTAACTCAAGCCAAAATATTGAAAAATTACTAGACACCAAATACACTGCAATTTTTAAAGTGTACTTTAAAACTTACGGTCTCTTACTTTTAACTGTCCCTACTCCTTGTATTTTGCATGCAAGTTAATGATAGTGCTCCCAGATCTACTGCTACAGTGCTTTTGCCTTTATTCTCAACACGTTTGCTGCCATCTTCTAGATCACTTCTGTACTCTATAGCCCACATCTACATGACTGTAGTGAACTGCTTCTCATCCTTCCACCCAGATACTGGGCTCACCCTCTTTCTGCTCTTGGATATTGGCCAGAAAATGGAAGACAATACCCTTTTCAAGATGGTCAAAATCCATGTTGGCTATGCAAGGCAGGAGCTGTTCCTTTTCTGTGGATGGGACTAGGTTGCTTAAGACTATTGAAGACATTGCTGCTTCTATTATAGCCACCAGTCAAATATGAAATGGACAAGTAAGCAATTGACTGAAGCCAGGGTTTTTCTGTTTCAAAGAGGGCTGGAACTGCATAGGAATTTACAAGATAGGTTCCACCATGTCATTCACTTGCCGAGAAATTAGCAGGATGAGCAAAGCAGTCAAAGCAGGGAAACATCTTCACCTATATATAAGAATTCTTAACATTTTACACAATATCTCTACAACCTTTAGGGAAGTTTCTTTCTCCTTTTACCTTAGTTATTCTTCAGTTTACATTTTCTTGTCACTCTGGAAGGATTTAGAACAAGATCCATCATCTTCCCAGGGACTGAGGTGAGGCTGACTGGATTGTAATTCCCCGAGTCCTCCTTCTTGCCCTTCTTGAAGATATTTGCTTTCTTCCAGTACTCAAGCACCTCTCCCAGTTTTCATGATTGTTCAAAGATCATTGAGAGTGGCCTTGCAATGATATCTGCCAACCCATGCATGCATCCCATCAGGGCCTATGGACCTATGCATGTCCAGTTTGCTTAAGTATGCCCTGAATTGATCCTCTTCCACCAAGGATATCTCATCCTTGCTCCAGATTTTCCCCTGGTCTCTGGAAATTCCTGAAGGCTGATCTCACTAGCAAAGACTGAGGGAAAGAAGGCATTCAGTACCTCAGCCTTTTACAAGTCATGTGCAACCAGGTTCCCTGTCTTGTTGAACTATGTTGGCCTTTTGTTGGCTATGTACTTATGGAAGCCCTTCTTGTTGTCTTTGACATTCCTGGCCATATTCAACTCCATCTGGGCTTTGGCTCTCCTAGCTTTGACCCTGGATAATCAGGCAATGCCTCTGTATTTCTCCCAGGTTACCTTACCTTGCTTCCACCCTCTGTATACTTCTTTTTGCGTTTGAGTTTGGCCAGGAGCTCCTTGTTCGTCCTTGCAGGCTCCTGGCATTTTTGCTCACTTCCCACTTGATGAGATGGACTACACCTGAGGTTGAACTAGGTGATCCTTGAATATCAACCAGCTTTCTTAGGCCCCTCTTCCCTCTAGGATGCTATCCCACCGGACTCTTGCAAGCAGGTTTTTGAAGATACAAAAACCTGCTCTCCTGAAGTCCAGGGCTTGCTTTTTACCCTCCCCCCTTTCCTCAGGATCCTGACCTCCACTATCTCATGGGCACTGCAGCCAAGGCTGCCTTGGACCTTCACATCCACAACAAGGCCCTTGTTGTTGGTGAGTATGAGGTCCCGCAGATCATGTCTCCTTGTCATCTCCTCTATCACTTGGGTGAGGAAGTTGCCTTTGATATACTCTAGGAACCTCCTGGATTGCTTGTGTCCTGGTGTATTGTCCCTCCTGCAGCTATTGGGATGGAAGAAGTCCTCCATGAAGACCAGGGCCTGTGAACATAAGGCTGCTCTTATCTGTCTGTAGAGGGCTTCTCTTCTTCCTGGTGAGGCAGCCTGTAGCAGACACTCACTATAAGTCCCCTTTATGTGTCCCCTCTTTAATTCTGACCAATAAGCTCTCTGCTGGTTCCTCACTCACCCTGAAGCAGAGCTTCATGCACTCCAGCGGCTCTCTCACATAAATGGCAACAGCCCCTCCTCCTCTTCCCATCCTGTACTTCTACTACTAAAGAGCCTGTATCCATCCATTGAAAAACATCAGTCATGGGAACCATCCCACCATGTCTCCAGGATCCCAACATTATTGTAGTTCTGCAACTGCACAGATTGAGAAAATAGCTATAATAGTGCACCTGGGGTTTTTTCCGTGCATCAGAAAATTTAGCCTCCAATCAGACATATTAAATCATTCCATTAATTTCTTATTTAATTCTGTTATACTTTAGCATAAACCGTCTCCATATAGTCACTGAGACATATAATATACCATTTCATTTCATCTAATTCAGTCTGTGTCCTTTTTTGAAATTTTTTAATTAAGATTCATTCCTGTAGCTGTGACATTTTATGGATCTTCATCCACTTATCAACACTTAAATGTACCACTGGGATAGACCAAGCAGACCCTAATTATAACAAAATGTGTAAATATATTCCCATTCCTTTTTATCTGTTAATTATGTGCTATACTTGTCTTGTGAAAACATATTTGATACACATTCAGCTTATCACACCTGAATTGGGGAAAATCTATTGAAATTTCCTTAAATTTTTATGCTTCCTATTGATCTCAGATATCATGGTTTCACAATAAACATCTGATAAAAACCCCATTAATCTCTCCTGGGGAAAAAAAAAAACCATCAGCTTTCCAAGGCAACTAAGCAGTGACAGATTTGGGTTGTTTGGCTCATCTTCTGTGTTTACCACACAGTTTAAGATATTGACCTATGTGACTAATGTTTTGCTAAAATATAATCTTCTAGGATTACATTTCACTGTCAGCGCAGCAGAGAACATGATCATTCCTCTTAAGGAGTTACTAAGACAATTATCTATATTTTAAAGACAGTTAAATTCATCATTTCCTGAAAAGATTTTTTTTCCAATTGCCTTTTATCTTTCTGCAGTTTTCCATTAGAAGGTAAAATAACATTATCTGTCTCTGTTAGGTACCACAATCCAGGAAAATATTGCTGCACCCTGGATGTCATTAAGATTAAATATTCTTTCTCTTCTTGTTTCAGTGAAAACTGTTACCTACTTGTGAAAACAAAAATGCAGGCTGGATGTCACTTGGTTAAATTAGATCTCTGCCTTTTTTCTTTCCTGTCTTAAAAAAACCTCTGAATTACCATTTTAAACAAGGTTTACCAAGTTTAATCCACTGCACATTTTCAGAGACATAAAGCTGAGACAGAGGTTAATAACTTCTTAACAATTCAGAAATAAAAATGATATAACACATTTGCCCTCCTAGTTTTAGTGTAAACTCTAGCAATCCCAACTTCTTGGTTTTTTTAAAAGATGGAATAATATGGATTTGTCCTTTTTTGTCTTCTGGCACAAGTCAAAACATCATAGTTATACATATTAGATGGTATACTTAAAAGCATCAACTCCAAGAGATTTTTATAAATCATTTGGCTCAACAAAGAGGTTTAAAAGGAGTATTTCAGGATGATGAATTCTATAACAGCAAGTCCCATCAGCTTCAGTAGATTCTGGCTGCATGACAAACTGACATTTTATATGTGTATATACCATGTATGTCTGTGTACAGTACCCAGTATTTGTACATATATAATGTGTATACAGAGAATTTGAAGAAAGATTGAAAAGACATGTCAGCTATCTTGCTCACTGTAATGCAATGTTAACTTTGAAGCTCCAGAATGTCAGGAGACACTGTTATGATCATTAATATAATTTTTAATCTTTTTGACATAATGCCACAGTATGTGTTAAATTCTCATCTCTATCCAAAAGGTAGTTAAAGCTAGAAAATTGTGTCCTATCTATCCACAGGGAGTAGCCAGTGATCTCTTGGGAGCCAGTGCAGGAGTCTTCTTAAATTCTTTATGCTAGGACATAGCATTCTCCTAGAGGCATACTCTCCGCTGGGTAAAAAACTGACAGGATGGCCCAGCCCAGAGAGTTGTGGTCAATGGAGTTAAATACAGTTGGCGGCCGGTCACAGGTGGTGTTCTCCAGGGTTCAGTTTTGAGCTCAGTTCTGTTTAATATCTTTATCAATGATCTGGATGAGGGGATTGAGTGCACGCTCACTAAATTTGCAGATGACACCAAAGTGGGCACGGGTGTTGATCTGCTTGAGGGTAGGAGGGCTCTACAGCCCAGAGGGATCAGGACAGGCTGGATCAATGAGCCGAGGCCAACTGTATGAGGTTTAAGAAGGTCAAGTGCCAGGTCCTGCACTTGGGTCACAACAACCCCATGCAACACAACAGGCTTGGGGAAGAGTGACTGGAAAGCTGCCCAGCAGAAAAGGACCTGGGGGTAGTGGTTGACAGGCAGCTGAATATGAGCCAGCAGTGTGGCCAGGTGGCCAAGAAGGCCAACAGCATCCTGGCTTGTATGAGGAATAATGTGACCAGCAGGACCAGGGAAGTGATCTCACG
>JADKXX010010896.1:0-40971 GCA_017310255.1 Butorides virescens | reverse complement strand
AACGGGTGATAGGATGAGGGGAAATGGCCTCAAGTTGCACCAGGGCACGTTTAGGTTAGACATCAGGAAAAATTTCCTCACAGAAAGGGTTGTTAAGCATTGGAACGGTCTACCTAGGGCAATGGTCGCATCCCAATCCATGGAGGCATTTAAAAGTGTTAGGTTTGTGGTTGGACTTGACAATCTTAAAGGTCTTTTCCAACCTAAACTATTCTATGAGTCTATGTTGCCCATAGAGGAGAGGTGCTTGAGTCCAATGAATCAAGGGTTTCAGATGTTTTCTTGGTGACCCAGAAAGGGTGATAATGCCTTTGTCACTAAATACAGTGTTATTTTCAGAGTCCAGTTTTCTTCTATTTGCATGCTATTTCAGAAAAAAATATTAAGACAATGGAATGATATATTGAAATGCTTATCATTCCTTACCTTTCCTAATCCCCCCCTCCCCTGTTAATTTCTACCATATCTGCCATATCTCAGAACACTGTAAAAAAAAAAAACCAGGTCTGAAGATTAATTGTAATAAAATGTATTTTCCACAAAATAACACATTAATTTTTTTTAATTTTTTTTTTGTGACAGGAGAAGCTGTTACTCTTTTTCCTCCTGTTCTTGTTTACTTTTAACTCTAATAATCAGAGATCCCATAATGACTTTTTTTACAGTTGCAATTCTTTCAAAAAAAAAGAAAGTCTACTTGTCAACCACTAAGGTTTCTTTTTGACAGATTGTGAGGGGAAAAAAAAAGATATTTCTTTAAAACCAGAAAACATTCCACTTTACGTAAATTTTAAGGAAGGGTTACAAAAATAATTTGATCATCGTTAACCAAAGCATAGTTTCGATGTCAAACTGAGTAGTTCTACTTGTTCTTGAGTTGCTGCCTGTTCTCTGTTTATTCTCCCCCTATTCACTTTCTGCTCTTTAGGAATCCTGTTTACTAATAACATTATCTGAGCTAATCCTGTATATCCAAGAACGAGGAAGGATTTAAATGAGTCCTTGTTATCCATACTCTTCCACCAAGGTTTTACACAGGGAGCTGTGTATGAAACTGCTGGATGATGATCCATCATTTCAGATTAAGTGACTGATTGCTGATGAATCATAATAGTCTACTGTACTATTATAGAAAAGCAGATGCAGGAAAACTTTCTTCACAGAAAAGGTTATCAGACATTGGAACCGGCTACCCAGGGAAGTGGTCAAGTTCACATCCCTGGAGGCATTTAAAAAATGGGTAGACAAGTTGTTCAGGGACATGGTTTAGTGGTGGAATGACAGTGTTAGGTTTGTGGTTGGCCTTGATGATCTTTTCCAACCTAGACGACTCCATGATTCTATTCTATTCTATGACTTTGCCATGGCTAGTTTCCAATAGCTTTAGTACCGTACTTCTGTTATTTCCCTTGGGAAATGGTTTGGCAGTTGAGATCTATTAGGAAATCTTCCCTGATAACTTCAGTCTGTTTTTTTTAACTGCTCAGCACAAACCTATTTGTCCTATTATGTGACAGTCCATAAAATACTTAAGAAATATCAATCAAAAGATGGAAAATGTGGAGAGTGTGACACAAGAATGAATTTGCTAAAGAAAAGGAGAGAAATAGAGGTGCAAACCCATGAAGGTTATAGTTGAGGAGACATTTCTAACCTTTTAAAAAAATTTCCCTAAAGTGAATGAACCTAGGTACAAGCTTATGTGTTCTTCTGAATGTAGATGGCCTTTGAACTATGTGCCTGAACAAAGATTTCTTTTTGTTTGGGGAAAGGAAACCTGTATTCTTTGGAAAACAAACTTTTGTGTCATGAACAAAGTTGTTTTGTCTGGTATAGAAAAATATACACACACACACAATTTTGCTTATGTTTTCAGTAAATTTTTACACATCTTTTTGCTTTTGAAAATAGTAGGGAGGCGAGGGAACAAGATTGCTTAGAGCTTCCCTACACAAGGTATCAATTAATTATGCTGTTTCAGATCATGTAGTCCAAACTCTGTCTGTTGTTTTTCTCAGTATTTCTAAGTGTGATTTTTTTTTTAACATAACTACTGACATTCCTAACAGACAAGTCAAAACAGTTCTTGAATCGCATTTCAGCCTCAGTTTTGCACTTTTCAAGACTGGAATGGCTTATAGAATTATTTATTATAAAGGTACATATATAGTTAGTGTGAAATTTACATCAAGGAGTTATTCCTTGTATATCTTCCTTTCAAAAACCAAGCCATCTCTATTTATCTTACAGCGCTAATATAGTATATATTCTAACCTGAAAAACAGCATGCTACTTACTTGTGCTCTACATACAGTAAATCATGTACTGCTTTGCTGCTGAGAGCCTCTCTAAAGAAGAGATTAGAGTGACTTCCCTATTTCAACTGGAGTTCAGTCTATCTCTGGATGTTAAAGCAATCTTGACAGGAACAGCTTTTATCACTCATACTAATACAAATAACTTGGAAAATATAAAATATCTCTAAGCACAGTGTCTGTCACTGGAAAGGAACCATATTGATCAAAAGATATATCTTATATTATACTATTATACTATTATACTATTATATTTAGTAAATATATAAAAATAATTTAAAATTAATTCTTCACTTGGTTGAGGTGGATCAGATTAGGGATCTTTTAAATAAGCTGGACACCCACAAATCCATGGGTCCCGATGGAATTCACCCATGAGTGCTGAAGGAACTGGCAGACGTCATTGCTGAGCCACTCTCCATCATCTACGAAAGGTCCTGGAGAACAGGAGAGGTGCCTAAGGACTGGAGGATAGCCAGTGTCACTCCAGTCTTCAAGAAGGGCAAGAAGGAGGACCCAGGGAACTACAGGCCAGATAGTCTCACCTCCATTCCCAGAGAAGTCATAGAACAGCTCATTCTGGATGTCATCTCTAAGCAAGTGAACCAAAAGAAGGTGATCGGGAGTAGCCAACATGGATTGACCAAGGGGAAATCATGCCTGACCAACCTGATAGTCTTCTATGATGGCTGGGTAGATAAGGGGAGAGTGGTGGATGTTGTCTACCTTGACTTCAGCAAGGCTTTTGACACTGTCTCCATAACATCCTCATAGGAAAGCTCAGGAAGTGTGGGTTGGATGAGTAAACAGTGAAGTGGATTGGGAACTGGCTTAATGGTATAGCTCAGAGGGTTGTGATCGGCAGCACAGAGTCTAGTTGGAGGCCTGTAGCTAGCAGGGTTCCCCAGGGCTCAGTACTTGGCCTAGTCTTGTTCAACTTATTCATAAGTGACCTGGACAAGCAGACAGAGTGTACCCTCAGCAAGTTTGCTGATGATGCAAAACTGGGTGGAGTGGCTGGTACACTGGAAGGCTGTGCTGCCATTCAGCGGGACCTGGACAGGCTGGAGAGCTGGGCGGAGAGGAACCTGATGAAGTTCAACAAGGGCAAGTGTTGAGTGCTGCACCTGGGGAGGTTGAACCCCATGCACCAGTACAGGCTGGGGGCTGGCCTGCTGGAAAGCAGCTCTGCTGAGAGGGCCGTGGGAGTCCTGGTAGATGACAAGCTGACCATAAGCCAGCAGTGCGCCCTTGTTGCCAAGAAGGTCAATGGTATCCTGGGGTATGTTAAAGAAGAGTGTGGCCAGCAGGTCGAGGAAGGTTATCTTTCCCCCCTTCTCTGCCCTGCTGAGGCCATGTCTGGAGTACTGTGTCCAGTTCTGGGCTCCCCAGTTCAAGAAAGATGAGGAACTCCTAGAAAGAGTTCTGAGGAGAGCAACAAGGATGATAAAGGGACTGGAGCATCTCCCCTATGAGGAAAAGCTGAGAGAGCTGGGCTTGTTTAGCCTCTTCTCATAAATATATACAAATATCTTAAGGGTAAATGGCACGAGGATGGAGCCAGACTCCAGGGGCAATGGGCACAAACTGAAGCAGAAGAGGTTTCAGTTGAATATGAGGAAGAACAACTTTACTTTGAGGCTGACAGAGCATTGGAACAGGCTGCCCAGGGGGGTTGTGGAGTCTCCTTCTCTGGAGATATTCAAAGCCTGTCTGTACAATGTCCTGTGCAACGTGCTCTAGGTGAACCTGCTTTAGCAGGAGGGTTGGACGAGATGATCTCCAGAGGTCCCTTCCAATCTTTTCCATTCTGTGATTCTGTGATTCTGTGATTCTGTGATTCTGTGAATACTGTCTTAGCTTCCTAGCAAACCTTTTTTCCCCAAAAGTTTTCTTTTGAGTTTCCTGTGGAATCTGATCAATGAAGACTATCTTCTGTACTCTTTCATCATAACTAGCATGCAGTTACACTTTCACAAGCTATCATTAAGCAGACTTTTTTACACACCACACAAAGTGAATGCATTTCCTTCTGTTTGTTCTGTGTTCGTGAGTTCCTAAATCCCTTGTGAAAGGAGTGTGTCAGTTTAGTATGAGTTTCAGAGAAAATCAGCATGAATCAATCACCATTTATTTCAAACAATGTTCCAGATGCTCCTCAATATCACAGATCCTGAGATGCTGTCACAGACAGCTGAAAGTCATTAAATCTGTTTTGCACTGGTGCAAGGCACCATGGCTATTTTTTTTATGATCCTAGTGAGAAAGGCACTCAGACTCCATAAGGTATTGATCAAAACACCATTTATTGGAGCTAACACTAGAAGGAGAAAGAGGATGGATAATTTTATGTCTTTTCCAGTGATAGCTACCCCAACCTGGGCAGCATCAGGTGGACCCCTAATCAGAAAACAGCATCCAGTCTAAACTCCATCTGTGGAGAGGTTGCTCAATATTTTTTTCTTTTGAGTGACTATAATATCTTTTAATGGAAACAATTCTAATAATAATTTCTACTGTCAAACAAATAATTTTCACATGAGAGCATGCTTCTTCACTTTAAGATATGGACAAGGACGTGCAGGCAGTGTAGTCAGTGGTATGGAAGCTGCCTACAGGCTTCTATGTTAGGATCAGCCTGCTAAGTTGGTCCCGTAGTCAGGTGATGTGCACAGCACACTCCTGAAAACCAGGCTATACGTGCAGCACAATACAGCAGAGCACAGGCCTTCAGCTCACACAGGTTTCTGTTGATAGACTGGCTCCAATTGATGGCACTTGAGTACTGACCATCATTTGTTACAGGAAAACAGACTACATGGCCACTTAGCTGATTTCCTACTTTTTCCTGACTATGTATACAGTATAGATAGAATACATTTTCACAAACCATCAACAGATCCAATTTTGCTGGATGAGAGGAAAGCCCCCTTGCTTTCTGGTCAACCTCAGGCAAGTCTGGGAGGCCAGGGGTGGCTGGACCAACCTCTCATTTCAGGCTCAATTACTTTGAACGAGATATTAACACACAAATGAGGTCAGATGCCATAATTTCACTCGTTTATTAACTCTTTTGGGGGAAAGAGAGAAAGCAGCAATAGGGAAGGAAGGAAAGATGGGAAATTAAGCAAGAGGTCTAGATGGAAGAGCACAGTCACCACCATGGATCCATGGCATCCCGAGGGTCCATGCTTCTGGAGTCTTTGGTGGTATCCTGTAGGTGTCAGTGGTCACCAGAATCTTCAGTGGTTGATCACAGTCTGTGGTCCCCCCCAGAGTCTTCAGTGGTTGCTCGCAGAGTTGGTGGTTCCCCCCAAGGTCTTCAGTGGTCACCTCTGGAGTGACCATGAGCCAGCAGTGTGCCCTTGTTGCCAAGAAGGCCAGTGGCATCCTGGGGTGCATTAAGAGGAGTGTGGCCAGTAGGTCGAGGTAGGTTATCCTCCCCCATTGTATCAATGAGTAAGCAAACAGGTGTAGGAAGATTACTCAGCCCTTATCAATTTTTTTTTAAATTGTTTATTCGCTCTCCATTAATAACATTTTTTCTTAAAATATACTGCATAAAGGAGTAATGACAGGCAAAATACAAACACTGAAGATGACAGGAGGCAGCAATTAGAGGTTGTCTTGTCCACAGAGTTTTTGAGAAGTGCCAGACTATTATAAGATAGTTGAGGTGGGTTCCACCAAAGGCTTGCCTTGACTTTATGTAGATCGGAGGGTGTGTATGTCATTATGTACAGCACATTTCAGGAGAAGACGGCAAGACAAGCATGTGTAGATGTGCAGACATGCACACGTTTTTCTAGAGAATGTTGCAATTCCCACTTTTTGCATTGTCACCCTCTCCCATCTTAGGTCATTTCCTGTGACTACATATACAGGAAATTTTTTACTTGAAAATAGGTACTGCTGATAAATCCCTAGAATGTATTCTTTTGTAGAATGTAACTCTTTGGGAAAGGCAGGAAAGGAAGGCATTGAAGCAGAGACTGTTTCCATCTATAGTCATCCTCAACAGTTTCCCTGTGTATTTTCATATATAAATATGTGAGATTTGCATGTGTGATTACTTTTGCCTTGAAATAGTTCCACTGCTGGTTTGTTACCATTTTTGTGCATCCTGCAAACTGCAACTTTGGTTGTTTTTTTTCAGAGGCATGGTTCATGAAAATAGGACAGGCAAACAGTGGAACAGATTGCACAAAGAGGTTGTTCTGTCTCCATCCTTGGAGGTTTTCAAGCCCTGATTGGACAAAACCCTAAGCAACCTGATCTAAATTGCACTAGAGGTTTTCTGAGGTCCCTTCCAACCACAGTCATTGTGTCAGGGTTAGGGTTAGGGTTGGAAGTTAGGGTTAGTTTTAGGGTTAGGAGGCGAGAAGTGGAAGAGAGAAGAATGCATGTCTCTACTGGAACTGGATAATCACAATGTCAAGTATGGCTGCTAGGAATCAGGGAGTTATAAGTTGTGGAATGCAAGAAGTGCAGAAGCTGAGTGGGCAGTAACCACAAGGTTACGAAGAGGAGGAGCAAGAGGGCGTCACCGTGACCACACAGTGACTGGTAGGACTGGAATGTGGCTCTGCTATAAATCTTAGGGTTAGAAAATAAACTGCGTCACTTGGAGCATCCATACTGTGTATGCTGTGTTTCCTTGACCCGCAGACGGCAGGGTGTCTGCGTGATCCTTTGGGTAGCCCTAATGTTGATACAAGAACCAACAATAAGTGTTGTGTGTAATTAAGTATGTCTCTCAATTTACCTTTATGATATTCCCTGAGATATCAGAATGTTATAACAGAATGCCCAAAATTAAATTAAAGGCGATGTAAGAAGGCAAATACAGTTGGTAGAGATAAATCCCCTGATGGAATGAGTACCAAAAATTCGTTAGAAATGCTTCTGGCTCAGGACCTGGTAGGTTGGAAACATTTATAATGAATCTAACTAAAGTTCTGGGATTTTATTATCAAAGAGCATAAGAGAGCCTTAAAGATACTAATCAAGGCTTGGCAGTTAGTGGAGGTAGAGGATAAGTAGTTGATTGAGTTGTCAGCAGTGCCACTGACTTTGAGACAAGGAATGTGCTTCAACAGTGTGGGCTGTCCCTCCCAACACAGAGACTGAGGTCGCCAGGCTAACAGCAGCTTAATAATAAACCTTGCCATGAAAGATAAAGGTTTAGGAGAAATGCAGAGAATTATTTTTTTTTAATACATTTCCTCAGCTTGTCTTTTACCTTTTTAGGTGAAATAATAAAAATAATCCAGTTAATAGAAAATGTCTGTTAATTATTTTAAACAGCTCACTGTATATTGTCTTTGAAAAAAAATCAATTAGTGTTAAGCTCCACTGAGCCTGTTCCATTGTCATAATTGGAGACAGAGGTAGTTTGTACCCCAGAAAGTCTCAGAGTGGTTGTAAGTCTGGATCGCTCTAGAGAAAGGTTAGACCTGTCACCTGACTAGCTTATTGAGACAAATGAGAATTTTATCCTGTAATAACATGAGTTGTCATGCATGCCAACTAGATTAATTTTACTGAAACACTGTTTTAAGGCTGTAGCTCTTCTAGTATTATGGCTTACTGAGAAACAAAGTGTATTCACAGGTCCTTAGGCAAGTTAAAATAAGTCTCACAGGTAGCTGAGGAGAGAGATTTAAAACGAAGAGTTTGACATGATCTTCAAATGCCCAAGCTATAATGTGTTGACTGCCGTTGGGTGATGCTCCCCTTAGAACTGCAACACATACTTGTACTGATTGATCAGAACAAAAATCAGGCTATCAATTGTGGAAACACTTCTGTAGTCCAGCTGAACATTTGCAGGATGGGGTTTTTGGGGCGGAAGGGTAAAATCCAAAAGGAATTAGGTTAAATGTGAGAATAATTACTCTTTCTGTTCTGTGCTTGTGAAATTCTTACATTTGAGATGATTTTGTAGCTGTCCCAAAGAGGAAATCCTGCCATTAGGAAATCTTTTAACACTCTACTTTCCTTGTCAAAGTATGCTGAATATCAAAGAAAGAATAACACTTCCTATTACCTGTTTTCTTGGGGGTGAATTGCCTGATATTACCACAGCTGTGTCGGGGGTTCATCAGAAGAATTGGAAAAAAGAATTTTAAGTTTTAGCATGGTGGATTTTGACTGTACACTGGGAAAGGAAATGAAGAAGAAATAGAAGATTCTGCTTCTCCCATTGGTGAGGGAGGTGTCACTTCTTCCTGTTCTCTTGTACATCCTTATGCCTTGTGGTGTAGCACATGGAGCATGATTCAGGCCAGAACAGCTGCCTACACCCGAGGGAGGCTCTGCCTGGAACTCTTTTGGGAAGGGGCTAGTCTGCACGACATACTGGAGTGCTTTCCAGACCTGTTAAAAAAGACCTTTTCATATTGAAGGGAGATTGAACCTTCAGCTCTTTCAAACAGTATAAAGTTTAACTAGAGGTGAGCAATGAAATATATGATTTTTTTTCCTCCCAGAAATAAACACCTGTCTTAAATGCAGACTTTCAGGGTTCTGTTTCCTTTTTAAAGTTCCTTAGTTCCATTGTGTTGATCTGGGAAAAATGTTAAGAAACCAAAAGACCTTCATAACGTTGGAGCGATTCCTCTGAAATCTGTATTGTCCAAAATCAGGACTTGTTCTTTGTCACTCTGTGTGCTGTAATACCCAGATGATCTTCTGATCAATGTGTCAGACTGGGAGGCAGATACATTTTCAAATGTCTCAAAAGTCTCCTTTGAGACCCTACATGTGAAATAAGTCTCTGTAGAATGGGGATAATCCTACCTCTAGAATTTTGCATGTATTTAGATCCTAAAACTGTTAGGGAAGCATTGCATTTTCAGATGTCTATGCATAGATGCTGGGATACTGAAACCCTGGCTTAGGTGGGGCCTAAACAAATAAGTGTAAAATAATGACTTCTTTTAATGTAATTTAATAATGATTAAATTTACCCTTCTAAAGGATAGGCCTTCTAAAGGCCTTCTATTTATCAATAAATGGATATTTTTTCTGTGATGGAGTTTGAGTCTTGAATTCTATTGCACAAGATAATCTACTTTTAAAAGTAGTTCACTTGTAAAGCAGAAAAACTCATCATTGTTTCAAATTAGTAAAGATTGTACAACATGGAAACAGCTTTTGAGTACTTTCTAATAGTTTTCTTCCTATTTTTAGACTGAAAAAAATGAAGCTTTAATTAAATAAGAAATTTGGCAGGCAATTCCTTAGTTATTAATCTGGTCTGGTGCTTTCTGCTATTTATATAAAAAATGGCTTTGTACAATTATGAAATTCATTCCTAATAAATGACCAGTACTTATGTAGGTTTAATAGACTCAAGCTCTAGTGCATGGGAAACAGTCAAAGGCTTTTGAATTAATTGTATTCTTCACCGCATTACAGTAAGTTCCAGTATGATAATGGATGAGCATCCTAACCCTGTGATTTTTATGGTTATCCCAACAGACTTTTTTCATAGTCCAGTATAAATCAGGTTAGTTCTGTCGCAGATAAAACTACTGCAATATGGGGAAATAAATATCCTATAATATCAAATATTTTATGTCTGTACAAAAATTCTTTATGAAATACAGAGATGAAGCCAATAAAGTTTAATAGTTAACCAGCAGGATTCTGAATGAGGAAAACTACCTTCCCAAGAAGAGTCTAAGATGCTTTATGAACATAAGGACATATCCATACTACAGCCTACCCCCTGAGTTTTGCAAGCATTAGCTCAGAGCTTAGATCTCAGTGTGAACTAATTTGTTGTTTTTCCTATTTTAATACATAACCGGTGCTTATGGAAGTGTAACAGACCCATAGAGAAGAACATGCATGTTAGTCATCTGAACTCCATGCTTGATGCATAAGCTGCTTCTGTTATCTGAAATAACTCTAATAAATCTAGCTCAGCATTTCTATACACCACAGCATTTGATACTGCAGTTTTGTCCTAAGTAGTCTGAGCTTTACTGAATAAGTTTCTTTTTCAGTCATCGTGGCAGAGTCTCTCTCTTCTTAAAATTAGCTCAAAATTCTAGGATAGCCAAAATTAATCTTGTAAAAATGCAACAAACAAGGAATGAGGTATCTCCATTTCTGACATTTGATTCCAAATTCCTCTTCCCTATGTCAGTGTTTACAACAAGTGCTATTTTTCTCCATCTTCTATGCCTTGTAGAAGTTTTCTTCCTATTCTCCTATTCTCCTCAGTTGTTGCAGAGACATCCTATTTAAAAATATCTGGTGCAAGAAAATGGCAGTCCTAATGTAGAGCATGTTAATGCTTTGGGAAAAGGAGTTATGAATTACCTAATGATGCTCTGAGAGCTCAACAGTTACATATCTCACCATTAATAGAATCAGGATTGCTCCTCTCTCACTTAGTAGGACACATTCATTGACTACGTCCTCTCTAAGTACAGTAGTTGCAGCTCAGTGGATCCTTGCCCATGCAGTCAGCACAGCAGAGCCATGATCTTCTTCCAGAAGTCCAGGAGGCAGATTTTTCCAGCATAGGAAATACATGCAGATTACACAGGGTGGTACATTAGACTGTTCCTCTGTGTATGGCTCCTTTCAAAATGGCAAGGCCTTTTTAGAAAATTGAAGAAGCAAAAAATTTCCTTTGTGATTAAAAAAAATTAAATAAAAATAAGGTGATAGATGATGGGATGTTGTTGTTGGATAAACAACACTGGAGTTTTCATTCAGTAGTTGAGCTCTTATGCATAAGGTAAATACAAATAACAATGTTGTCAGTCATGGCTCTCCTGACTACCTGTAGGTGTTTACATTTTTACCCTTCTTAAAGTCTTGCAGGGAAAAATATACTTTTATCACCTAAGAAGATATTTTAAATATATTTAATTTTTTTTCTGAGTGTTGGAAATCTGTTTCTGCTGTTTGACTTTTTTTCCACAAGGACAAAAATGTATGTTTTAAGAAACACTGAATGGGTAAATTCACTTCACCTAAAAGCTGATGGTTGTTTATTCATGTTTTGTCTTGATGGAGCATCTCAAAAGGTAAAAATCCAAAGAACAAACCCCTTGAAACCTTCCAGTTAATGTTTGCTTCCAGGTCTAACCTTTCAGATTACCTTACATTAAGATATTCAGCTGCCTGGGAAGGGAACTACTTCTTCAGAAAAGTACATCTCCATTGTGTTGTAAACTCCTTTAAGAAAGAACCTCTAGTATGGTTCTTCTAGTCTGGGGTCCTCTGTTCCGTGGATGTTTCCCTCCAGTCTTTGGTTCCAGAGTTGTATGTTTGTTAAGGGTAAGTGGAAAGGAATGACAGTATGAAACAAATCTGGTTTATTTATGTAATTTTGTTTGCTTAACTTTAAGAAACATATTTTTTGATGGACTGTATATTTAGGGGTTTTGTAATTAGTTTTATGTTATGTTATGTCAAGTAGGATGACTGGGTTAGGTGGAAGAGCAACTGAGCATGAAGAGTTGAAGCAGAGAGGGCATAAAATTTCCACCATGTGTCTTCCAGGCCTTAGGGGCAATGGGAAGGAGTTCTGAAGGTCCAGCAAGGAATGGGTATCATTCATTAACACTGAGAACACTGCTAAGTGATGGAAATAAAATCTGGAAGCAAGAAATCAACTGCGATTCAATCTGGAAACCAAAACAGCAAGAGGAGAGTTGTTTTTCCTAAGTCTTTGCTGACATTTGACTGCATTTTTGCATTCTCTCTGCTGCAGAGCAGTGCATAAATCATTTTTGTTTTCTGTTGTATTGCCTAGTGGCAAAAATCTTCTGTTCATGTAAAGCTTACTATTCTGGATTTTATTCTAATAAAGAATTTTGACTGAAAAGTACCGAATTCTGTGAGTCTATGATCAAGTTTTAGACAAACCTGTGTCATAAAGCTCCTGATGACTTGGAGACCTGTCACAATGTTATTACTAGATTTAAATCCTGGAATTACAAATATTTTAGATAATAAAAACTAATGTTGTCCTCTAGCTTGTAGAACTTTGGTTTGAGATCTCCCAAAACATTGTAGCTATTTTTGGCAGACCTAGTATAACAATAAGCTGTGTCAAAGGACAGTGTAAAGAAGTACCCTGTGCCTTTCTTTTGATACTAACATTGATTTTGTCAGTGCCACTCTTGTACAGGTTTCAGTACAGGATAAGACACCCACTTGTAAAGGTGGGGGACTCACCATGCTTTCCATTTTCAATTCTTGATTTAAGGTTTGATTAATCACTCAAAAAGTAATAGCTATTGCTAGCTGGTGGCAGTATATTGAGAGCACTTTGTTTACAAATGTGATGATCTATGTTGTAATGTGCTAAAAGCAACCTGAAAATGAGCCTTTTCTTTCTAGCAAGTGGTTTATCACTTCCTTCCTCCCCACCCCTCCAAGAATGAGTGTTCTCATTTTCACAAGGCTTGATGTTTTAATGTCACATAAAATCTTCTGCAGTTTAAAGGGAGGGAATAGTTCTGTTTATGACACATGAAACACAGGAATAACAACCTGGTCTTTGTCAGTTGTAGAAGAGTTGATGGTACCATGGAATTATTTCTGAAATGTCCATACATTAAGTGCTGAGCAGACATGACTAGACACGTACACACAGATGGTGTGTTGAGGAGGAAAAAGATTTTTTAAATAATACTCACTTTCTAATTTTCTTAGAATACATATAATTAAACTAAATAAAATTCCCCATGTACGTAAGCCGTATTAACAAAACCTTACAGAAGTAGCTTCCCCTTTTTCCCTGTATGTGACTAGGCATGCAGGAATGATTGCAGCTGGAGACTTCACAGGGGTGGCTCAGGGAGACTTGATAGTATTTTGTCTCAAGTAAGAAAAGGAGTCATAGCTACAAGACCTCTGACAGTGATGATACAGGACTGGCAGCTTCTCATCCTTGTTTTCTGTTAGTTGCTCCTGAATAAAAAATATTTTTTCATGTGAATGACCTCATAAAATAATTTCTCATGCCAACTATGTAATCATTTTGGTAAATATTAACTTTCATATTCTTCCAGGGAAAATCTGCTCAATTAATAGTTTGCACTAAATTAGGATTCAAGTGGTTTATTGATTTAGTAATGACATACCATTAACCAGAAACCAGGTACTATGCAACCATGATCACTATCAGCAATACAAGAGGTAAACAACAATTCTAGACACTTACAGAATGTTAATCAACACCTACAGAGTTCCTAATACCCTTCTATAACTAATACCCAAAATACTAATACCCTCCACACACTCACACAAATTCCATTTCCTCTTCAAAATGGTCAATTTTGTAACAAGACCCTCTCAAGACAGCTCTGTATTTTCCATCCAAACACTGTTGACAATCACACTAATTTTACTGGTTGTCATTATCCAGCCTTTTGCCAAGGGTGGGTCATGGGAGGGACCAAGACACAGGTGTTTGTCTTTCTGCTTAATACTGCATCTTCCTGAAATGGGTTAATTCATCGCCATCCCATTTTTTTGCAGGCTCTTTTCCTTTAATAACAGGGAGTTAATTATTTTTGCAGGTTTTTTGTTGTCATTCTCCACATTTGGTCTGTATTTTCCTGTCAGTCTGTCCTTTTTTATATTTCTAATTGTTTTTTTCCAGACAATTCTCAGAGCAACAGGAGCAGTGCAGTCATGGTGTTGAACTTTAACGAGATACTTTAAAAAAAAAATACTGGTTTTGTATTGATTTCTCTGGCCACCACACAGAAGATGTGAGGGACAGAAGACTGAAAGGAAAATAAAAAGATAGTAAAAGTCCCTAAGGTGCTGTCTTTTCACACAGACTGGTGGGGAAATATAATGTTCTTGTAGACATTGACAGATCTGCAAAAGCAGGTCAGTGCTCTACTGAGCATTAAAGCCAAATTCTATTGATATATAATTAGTACTAGATTTGCACATGAGGCCTATTAGGTTACTGGGCATATCTCTAATATAAAAATAAAGCTCATGTTGCCGTGTAAAGTCCAAAGTGTTTGGAGATGAGCAACATGTTGTGCTGAAAATTTGGTCAGTATTGTCCATGCAACTCAAAGCTGAGATGGTTTTCAATGCATGACATCTGTTCTGGCACACTTGTGGATATTTTTGTCACTTCTGATACAAAGAAAGAGACTTCTCAGGACTCAAAATTCATTTTCTCCTAAAAAAAAAAATAAGCATTTTCTTAATGTACTTTTACTTGATTCTTACTGAGGGTTAAGGCAAATTAATGAAGTTATATTTTCATTCATTCAGGCAAGGTTATAAAGTGAAACCATTTTTATCCATCAATATGGTAATTCAGAAAGTGTATGTGACAAAATTGTTGACAATGGAGGGCACCTCTGGTGATTGCCTAGTCCAATCCCACTTTTCAAGCACGGTCAGCTAGTGCTAGTTGTCAGTTGAGTTGGGTTTTTAGTATCTCCAACAATGAAGACTCTACAATCTCGCTGGGCAACCTATTCCAGTATTTCATTGCTTTTACAGTAAAAATATGTTTTCTTATGTTCAGACAGATTTTCATGGGTTTCAGTCCCATGAGGTTTTTATATACATAGGTAAGATTCCTCTGAGCCTTCTTTTCTCGGGGCTGAATAGTCCTAGCTGTCTTAGCCTCTCGTTGTGTGAGAGATGCTCCATTCCTTTAGCCACCTTTTTGGCCCTAAAGAAGGGTAATTTCCAAGAATCTACTATAAAATTTGCGTACTGATGGCCAATTTTTGCATATAAATTACATGGATTCTTTTTCAAGGCTAAACTTGACTTCATTTGAGCCCTGGAAGCTTTGTCCTTTCCTTTAATTGATGTTGTATCAGCAGCAAAGAAGGAACAAATACTCAGTATTTCTAACCATTAGAAGTGGATCACAGGGGAGGTTCACTCTGTGATCTGCTGTCATCCAGATCTGTTTCCCTAATGGTTCACATCACAGAGAGTGTCCATATTGGCCGTGGTTTCCCAATGACCCATGCATCCAGGTATCTTAAATCAAATGCCAAACTTGAATGGGCTCAGGTCTTACCCCAGATGGGATATGAAAGGTATTTGTGTGTCTGAACTTATACACAGCCAGAAATGCAGCAATATGTCACAGGGAAAGATAGGAACAAATCTTCAGTACTTCTAGGAGGAAATATTACACTGTCTTAAAAAAATTATTCCTAATGTAACCTCTCAATATGAGCAGTAGGCCATGCCATTTGCCTACCTCAAACCATTCACTTCCAAAACCATTTTATTGTTCTACATTACATTACCTTTTTCTATAAATATTTGCAACCTATAATGTGCATCTTCCTCTGGCGCAAGCTGAGGCCATTTCCCCTCATCCTATCACCCGTTACCTGGGAGAAGAGACCAACACCCAGCTCGTTACAACCTCCTTCAGGTAGTTCATAAGGTCTCCCCTCAGCCTCCTTTTTTCCAGGCTAAACAAACAGTTCCCTCAGCCACTCCTTATAAGACTTGTGCTCCAGAGCCTTCACCAGCTTCATTGCTCTTCTTGGGATGTGTTCCAGCAACACAATGTCTTTCCTGTAGTGAGAGGTCCAAAATTGAACACACTATTTGAGGTGCAGCCTCACCAGTGCGGAGTACAAGGACGTGAGATCACTTCCCTGGTCCTGCTGGTCACATTATTCCTCATACAAGCCAGGATGCTGTTGGCCTTCTTGGCCACCTGGCCACACTGCTGGCTCATATTCAGCTGCCTGTCAACCACTACCCCCAGGTCCTTTTCTGCTGGGCAGCTTTCCAGTCACTCTTCCCCAAGCCTGTTGTGTTGCATGGGGTTGTTGTGACCCAAGTGCAGGACCTGGCACTTGACCTTCTTAAACCTCATACAGTTGGCCTCGGCTTATTGATCCAGCCTATCCTGATCCCTCTGCAGATCCTACCCTCAAGCAGATCAACACTCGTGCCCACTTTGGTGTCATCTGCATGCACTCAATCCTCTCATCCAGATCATTGATAAAGATATTAAACAGAACTGGCCCCTGGGGAACACTGCTTGTGACCGGCCACCAACTGGATTTAACTCCACTGACCACAACTCTCTGGGCTGGGCCATCCAGCCAGTTTTTTACCCAGCGAAGAGTATGCCTGTCTAAGCCATGAGCTGCCAGCCTTTCTAGGAGAATGCTGTGGGACACTGTGTCGAAGGCTTTGCTAAAATCCAGGTAGACAAGATCCACAGCCTGTCTCTCATCTACTAGGTGGGTGACCTGGTCATAGAAGGAAATCAGGTTGGTCAGGCAGGACCTGCCTTTCATGAACCCATGCTGGCTGGGCCTGATCCCCTGATTGTCCTCCATATGCCCGGTAAACGCACTCAGGATGAACCGCTCTGTAACCCACCCTAGTACCGAGGTCAGGCTGACAGGCCTGGAGTTCCCTGGATCCTCCTTCCAGCCCTTCTTGTAGATTTGCTAACCTCCAGTCATCTGGGACCTCCCCTGTTATCCAGGACTTCTGATAAATGATGGAGAGTGGCTTGGCAAGCTCCTCTGCCAGCTCCTTCAGTACTCTCGGGTGGATCCCACAGCCCCATAGACTTGTGGATGTCCAGGTGGCATAACAGCTCGTAAACTGCTTCCTCCTAGAGCAATTCGAGGATAGTTTACTCTTGTCTTATTGCTTGTTACTTGGGAGAGGAGACCAACTCCTTTCTTACTACAGACTCCTTTCAGGAAGTTGTAGAGAGCAATAAGGTCTGCCCTCAGCTTCCTTTTCCCCAGACTAAACAACCCCAGTTCCCTCATCCACTCCTCGTAAGACTTGTTCTCTAGACCCTTCACAAGCTTTGTTGCCCTTCTTTGGATATGCTTCAGCACCTTTACATTTTTCTTGTAGTGAGGGGCCCAAAACTGAACACAGTATTCAAGGTACGGCCTCACCAGTGCCAAGTACAAGGGGATGATCACTTCCCTAGTCCTGCTGGCCGCACTATTTGTGAGACAAGAAAACTGTGAATCAATTAGTTGCTGTAGGATATGTCTCGTAATAGAACCAACAGCTCTTCAGGTGTCTGAATAGTTCAAAGAATGCTGTTGGGATTCTTCTTCTTCACATTAAAAGCACTAGCAGGTAGAGGTCTCTCAATTATTCCAAGGTGGTTAATTTCCTTAAAAAACCTTTTGATATGTTTTTATGCCTCACAATTAGACCTGTTTATATCCATACAAACGGTGACTGTGTGAAGATCTGTTCAGGAGTATGCTTGTTGTTATTGAACCAACATCAGATAAATTCTAAAATCCTTTCTCACACAAATAGTCCTCCACAAATAAAATAAATGGACTAGCACGCCTTCCCCCCAAAAAGTTTCTACAGATTTTCTTCAGAAAGTTGAGGAAGTGCTTATTAACAATTAATATTAGCAGTGATTTGATTTCAGCTTATCCTTATATAGAAAAGATGGCACAGTAATAATTTATTGATCCCACATAACTGTCATGACAGAAAAAAATATATATAAAGGAAATAGTGCATGCAAAATAATGAAGGAATTAGGTTGCTCAAAACATCCAGTGTTCATTCCTGTTACAGTCTATAGCACATTGTCACTTCTGAAGAGACGAAAAAATATTTTCTTCTAATGCATTTCCAGGTTTTGTGTTTCTTAAACACACTACCCACATACTGTTTTGGGGTTTTACAATATATTTCTCCACAGATTTCAGTGGGGGAACCATTTAAAATACTGTAATAATAAAGAAACCCTTCTTGTTATCAGCTTGGCAACTCTAGAAAGAAATGTTCTAAAATTTTAGACTGCTTGAAAATATTTATTACAGTTATGACAATGGGCAGGTTCATGACTCACAGATACAGCAAAAAAAAAGGAAAACTACTGAACATCTTTCATTGCTAAGAGTCTGTTTTCACTTTCATAACTAGAACAGGCCACAAAACAGTTCTTAAACTGCCTCTGCAGATTTTTGAGCCAAATCTACACAATAAAAGGTTGACCAAATTCTCATGTTGAATGTAAAATTTTACAATCCATTATCAGTGTAAATTTAAGGATTGGATAATCTGATTTTTTTTTCTTTCAGGAGGAATCAACTTTAAGATAAAATTAATATTCATAAGTTTGATATAGGTATTTGTAAGAAAAATAATATACTTAAAACCCAATCTGGTGCTTTCTTACTCAGCCCTGGGCTAGACATATATTGGTTTTGATCTAGACTGGTTTATAGAATCTTTTGCCTTTCCTTCATTGTGTGAATTTCAGTACCAAACTGAAATTTAGCTAATCCTGTGAAGTAAAAATACTAACATAAACCCTTGCTTCGCCTTTCAGTTTTACCTAGAATAACACTAATACTCAAAATGAGGGACTATGTTGCTCTATTTGAGTATTTTAGTATTATTTCCTTCATCCTTCTACATAAACAGATAAAATGTGTTTGGGACAAATCACTGGAGTATCACTGAGCGTAGATTATCATTGAGCCATCTGCTGTGACACGCTGATCTTTTTTTCTGCTTGTCTGTTTTTATCACAAAGCCTTTCACTGAGTGAATAATTCAAATTCCATGTGATGTCTTGTCATTGTCTGTAATGAACTATTATCTACTTTTTATTAGGTCCTTCTGAAGTAAAATACAGGAAGGAGGAGAAACTATCTCAATGTGTCAGCTTGCTGCTCCTTCACTTGTATGGTAGCTACCTACTTAAAGACTATCCTGAACTCAGGTATAATGATGTATTTTGTTCTTATTGTAGGGGTAGCTCTTACATTGAGGACAGTGGCTTCATAACTCTTGTTAAGACTCAGAGAGATTTTATTTCGCTCTTGCACTAAGCACTGATAGCACGCAATGCTATTACCAAGCTTGGCATCAGGACACGCCAGGAAGAAAAGGATACAGCAAAACACAAAGTGTGCTGTGCCTTCCTGCTGTGATCCCACCAGCTAAAAAGCTTGAGAGCTGCTTCTGTTTCACTGAAGTTCTCACTTTTATATAAACAGCATCTTATCTGTTTTCCTGTTTTTACAAGTAACTGCTCAATATGAAAATATTTTATTCTAAGAATGTTGATTATGTATGGTTTTCTAGGGAACTTCCAGATGTTTCTAGGGAAAGGAGAGCACTTGAGGTTTAAGAAACACAGCTTAATTAAATACCTAATAATTCTTTCCCTGCCAGTATCTTATTTTAAAGAGGTAGTTATTTCTGTGAATGAAAGCAATGAAATTGTATGCTTGCTTAAGCAGCTCATTGAACCAGGTTGTAATGAATAAACAGAGTGACATTCTGCTTTTGTTCATGGAGAAGGAGGCTGTCATTACTCTGCTCATCTGCATTTTTATACCCATTTTTATGGTCTACATTTTCAAATGTGTCTCCTATTCTTAAAGCTTCATCAGTAATTCCTGTAATAAACAATTCTGGCCAGACATTAATCATTTTGTTACACTTATTAAAGTCTTTCTGTATCACTTTTCCATTTTGAAGGACATTTTAATCCATGTTCATGTTATTCTGTGACCAGTCAAAAATTAAAAATATATAACAAAAACCTATAAACACATTTTTTATGGCATAGTTCATGTAGCAATAATTTTAACAGAAAGAATGCCTTCATACAGACCACAATTAGATTTTAAATGATTCATAACTAACTCCAGGAGATAATTTATCCAGTTTGAATAAATTGGCCAGCTAGGCACATATATGATGTGACATGGAGAAAATTGTCAAGAAAGATATATTTTTTATTAAATTAGTAGTTAACATTGATTAGTCTATTACAATGATGACCCAAAAAATTGTGAGTGGTGCTTCCAGGGGCCTTCATTAAAGTGATCTATAGTTTCAATATTCATGATAATAAAATAGTCTTCCTACAGTATAGTCAGAAAAAAAAATCTAAGTAAAAATACCTTTGGATGATTGACGTTAATTAATAGATATTAGCAATGCTTCAGCATTGCTAATAATAATAATGTCCTGATTTAAATATGCACATTTTTTTCTATTTTTACCAACACTACAAAATGTTGTATTTGTTTTTATTTTCCATAACTTAATTTTAACTTCAGTGTTCTCTCTCAATATTTCTATGGCATAGTGCCATCTTGGGGATGCTGCAAGCATCTGAAAGGACACACATTTGGAAAGAGAATAAAAAGATTTTTGTTGCGCTATGTTGTTGGTATAGGACTCTCAAAATACATGTGACTGAAATCTATGATTCTCTAAACTACTGAGAGTATCACAGCTAATGGCATGTCTACAAAAACTAGTACAAACTCTTGAATGTGGCAGGCTAACTGATATTTTAAACCTGAATTCTAGAGTCCATGACAACTGAGAACCTCAGCTTTTTCTTTAAAAAGTACACTTCTCATTCCCCTGATTGAAGAGGAATACTGTTATGATTTTAAAAGGCTTGGAAGCTTGAAGAGAAATTATTTTGCTTTAAAGTCAATGTCACAATTTTGAGGAATCTTTGTCCTGATTTCCAGTAACTGGTAGACTTATAAAGAGACCTTTTTTCTTCCCAATATGTATAGCAGGAGCAAAAATGCAGCAACATTGTTTTAGTTGCGTATTTTCCTTGACTTTTATTAGTAGTTGGCAGAAGCTCAGAGCATAATTTGAGTTTTCAGGACTCTGCCTCACTGCCTCTTTTATTCCCCCAAAAAAACCCTGCTGACAGCATGTAGTAGGTGCATGGGTTGTTACTTTCCTCAAAACATTTCAGAGTTTTGTGCCCTATGGTACATCCATACAGAAGGAGCAGTGCTCCATCATCAACAGTAAAACCTAGATTTTACTGTATATTTGTCTGGGTAACATTAAGAAATGTTCCACTGTATGGAGACTTCATGTAATTCCTATGGTGAAGAGCTGATTAAGAAGTTCCAGCCTGAAATGGTTAGTCCTGATGGCGGTGGGTTTGCTGTTGAGTGAAGGGCTGAACTTTGTACAGGAGACAGCTCTTATTTCAGAGATTAGCCCTTTCAGCAGCAGCTTTGCTTGCCTTCTCCAGCCACATCTGCTTTTTTTTTCCTCTTCATAACTTAGTAATGTGGACTTGTGGCAGAAATTGCTATGGTGCCTCTGAGATCATATCCAGCTTGTGGAAGTGGAAGAGGAGAGGTAGGATGTCTTAAACATTAGAAGCTAAAGAGTAAGAGGCCCCAGAAGACAAAGCAGGGTAGGGTAGGGGAAAGACCACTTTTGCTTCGTCCTCAGTCATCTCCTTATGCCATCTTTGTGCCACAGCCTCATTATTGACTTTCCTTAACCTTTCTTGCCTCCTCTCTTCTCTCCTGAAACTTCTGTGCTGGTACTGTAAAAAATAATTTTGCTGTCCTAAAAGATTTCAGTATGGTGAAATTATATAATTACTGGAGCTGCTTCTGGGATGATACTGACTACATGATTTATATCTATTCCTGTACCGAAATAATTTCTTCACTGTGGCACAAGAAAGGGTTACTGGATACTTGATCATCTTGGGAGCTTCTGCAACAATAAGGAGAAATTAAAAAAAATGTGTGCTTAGATAAGAGAAGGGAAAAACCAGAGTGTTAATATTATGAAACTTTGGTATGAAGTTTTCACAGAATCACAGAATGGCAAGGGTTGGAAGGGACCTTGGGAGATCATCTAGTCCAACCCTCCTGCTAAAGCAGGTTCACCTGGAGCATGTTACACAGAACTTCGTCCAGGCGGGCTTTGACTATCTCCAGGGAAGGAGACTCCACAACCCCCCTGGGCAGCCTGTTCCAGTGCTGAGTCACCCTCAAAGTGAAGAAGTTTTTCCTCATATTCAACTGAAACCTCTTATGTTTCAGTTTGTGCCCATTGTCCCTTGTCCTGTCACTGGGCACCACTGAGAAGAGTCTGGCTCTGTCCTCAAGACGTCCACCCTTAAGATATTTATATGTGTTGATGAGGTCCCCTCTCAGTCTTCTCTTCTTCAGGCTGAACAACCCTAACTTTCTCAGCCTTTCCTCGTAGGGGAGATGCTCCAGTCCCCTAATCATCCTTGTTGCTCTCCTCTGAACTCTTTCTAGGACTTCCTCATCTTTCTTGGACAGGGGAGCCCAGAACTGGACACAGTACTCCAGGTGGGGTCTCACCAGGGCAGAGTAGAGGGAGAGGATGGTCAGGCATTGGTGAATCCATGCTGGGTACTCCTGATGATCTTCTTTTCCTCTACTTGCTTGGAGAGGACATTCAGAATGAGTTGTTCCATCACCTTTCCAATGTCAGAGGTGAGACTAACCGGCCCGTAGTTCCCTGGGTCCTCCTTCTTGCCCTTCTTGAAGACTGGAGTGACACTGGCTATCCTCCAGTCCTTAGGCACCTCTCCTGTTCTCCAGGGCCTTTCGTAGATGATGGAAAATGGCTCAGCCATGACGTCTGCCAGTTCTTTCAGCACTCACGGGTGCATTCCATCGGGACCCATGGATTTGGGGGTCTCCAGCTTACTTAAAAGATCCCTAATCTGATCCACCTCAACCGAGGGAAGGTCATCCTTTCTCCAAGCTTGATTGCTTACCTCCAAGGACTTGGGAGCCTGAGGGCCAGCTTTGGCAGTGAAGACTGAAGCAAAGAAGGCATTCAGTTGCTTCGCCTTCTCTGTATCTTCTGTCGCCAGGGCACCCATTTTGTTCAGCAGCAGTCCCACATTTCCCCTAGTCTTCCGTTTGCTGCTGATGTACTTTAAGAAGCCCTTCTTGATATCCTTTGCCAGACTTAGTTCCAGGTGAACCTTGGCCTTTCTAGTTGCTTCCCTGCATGCTCTGGCAGGGTTCCTGTATGCCTCCCAAGTGGCCTGACCCTCTTTCCACATTCCACAGAGCTTTCTCTTTTCTTTCAGTTTCACTAGAAGCTCCTTGTTCATCCATGCAGGCCTTCTACCTCATTTACTTGATTTCCTACTCACTTGATTTCCTGAGCATGGAGGAAGAGCTGCTTAAATAGCAGCCAGCTCGCTTGGACTCCCCTACCTTCAAGAGCCTTAGTCCATGGAATTCTTCCAAGTAGGTCCCTGAAGAGGCCAAAGTTAGCTCTCCTGAAGTCCAGTACTTGTTGTTCTGCTTCCATCATGCAGAACCCAGAACTCAACCATCTCATGGTCACTGCAGCCAAGACTGCCCCCTACCTTCACATCCTCAACCAGTTCTTCTTTATTTGTTAGCACAAGGTCCAGTAGCACTCCACTTCTTGTTGGCTCCTCCACCACCGGGGTCAAAAAGTTATCTTTGTTGTTCTGCAGGAACCTCCTGGACTGTGCACACCTTGCCGTGTGGTCCTTCCAGTTGATATCAGGATAGTTGAAGTCTCTCGTGAGAACCAGGGCCTGTGATGGTGAGGCTACTTTTAGCTGTCTATAGAAGACCTCATCTACTTCCTCATCCTGGTTGGGTGATCTATAGTAAACACCCACCACAGTGTCACCCATGCTGGCCTGTCCCTTAATTTTTACCCACAAGCTTTCAACTTGTTCTTCATCCGCTCCTGGGTAGAGTTCTATACATTCCAGTTGCTCCTTCACATAAAGAGAAACTCCACCGCCTCACCTCATAGGCCTGTCTTTCCTGAAAAGTACATAGCCATCGATGGCAGCGTTCCAGTCATGTGTGTTGTCCTACCATGTCTCTGTAATTGCGATGAGATCATGGCCCCACAGCCACATACAGAACTCTAGCTCTTCCTTCCTGCTTATTCCCTATGCTGCGTGCATTGGTGTAGAGGCATTTCAGCAAGGCAATTGAGCACATAGGTTTCCCTGGAGGGATGAAAGAGAATCTGCCACAGCCAAGCCCACCTTTAGGGCAGTTGGTCTTCTGGTTCTTAAGTTGGGAGGCAGCTACGGCACATTTATTGCTGTTGTGAATGGACACACTTGTTCCCCCATCGGATGCGACTGCCTGAGTGACCTGACCATGCACCCCACTCCCTGAGTCCTTTAGTTTAAAGTCTGCGGTACCAAGTCAGCCAATCTACTGCCTAGGATTCCCCTGCCTCGCCTAGAGAGGTGGACCCCATCCCTCCCTAACAGGTTGTAGTCATTGAAAAACGACGCATTGTCATAGAAACCAAAACCCTCACAACATCACCAGCCACGTAGCCATGAGTTGATGTACATTATGTGCCTATTTTGATTGGAAAGAAATGGGTTCCAGTGAAAATGTGTTAGAAGACTCACTGTGATTTAGCTGCTGTTCTGTGATGAGTGACTTGGGGGAAGAGTTGCAACAAAATCCATGTGGTAAAATGAAAATGCTAGTGAGCAGCAACTGCGTGTTTAGAAACCAGGGAAAGACACTTGTCTCACTGCATGGCCTGTATTATAGATAAACAAGAAGAAAGCTGAGTATGTTGAAAAGCTTTCTGTTGATCATTATCAACACAAGTTTGAGGGTGAGGATGCCCACCAGTTATCCACACATAATTCGTTCCTTAGAAAATAAGTGATGATAAAGTTAAATATTAAACTCATGTAGAAATTAAAAAAAAAAAAACATATCTTTTTAATCTGCACTAGAGTTCTAACAATTGTGTTCATGCATAAAATAGAAACTATGTCTGGGGGAGAGGCAGGAGGCAGACATGGAAGAGAAAAAAGAGCAGCAGCCAGGGGTTTTGGCAAGAAGAAAGGAACATTTATGTCTGCCTACAAACAGCTCAGAACCTGTTGTAGCTATATATAATTATCTAGTAATCATCTGATTAATTTAAAATTATGACATAATTTTCTTTTTAAAATTATGAAAGATATGGTATTTACAGACAAGGTTTTGTGCTGGTTTTGGCTGGGATAGTGTTAATTTTCTTCATAGTACCTAGTAGGGGGCTGTGTTTTGGATTTGTGCTGAAAACAGTGTTGATAATACAGGGGTGTGTCAATTACTGCTTGTCCTGGTTTCAGCTGGGATAGAATTAATTTTCTTCACAGAAGCTAGCATAGTGCTGTGCTTTGGATTTAGTACTAGAAGAATGTTGATAACACACTGATGTTTTTAGTTGTTGCGAAGGAGTGCTGAGACTGCTCAAGGACTTTCTGAGCTTCTCCTGCTCAGCCAGGTGCATAACAAGCTGGGATGGAGCACAGCACAGCTAGGACAGCTAACCCAAACTGACCAAAGAGCTATTCCATACCATATAACGTCATGCTCGGGGGGGCTTAGTTGGTCGGTCGGTCGCGGGGAGTGATTGCTGCTCGGGGACTGATCGTGGCTCGGGGAGTGATTGCTGCTCGGGACGGGCTGGGCATCAGTAGGCAGGTGGTGAGCAATTGCATTGTGCATCATTCATTTTGTATATTCTGTATATTCTGTTATCATTCTAATTATTACTATTATTATTATTTTCTCTTATTAAACTGTCTTTATCTCAGCCCTCGGCTCTAACCTTTTTCTCCTTCTCAATTCTCTCCCCCATCCCACTGAGGGAGGGGGGAGTGAGCGAGCGGCTGCGTGGTGCTTAGCTGCCAGCTGGGTTAAACCACGACACTGCTGAGCAGTGATTACACAGAGTCAAGGCCTTTCTGTCTCTCGCACCACCCAAACAGCGAGCAGGCTGGGGGTGCACAAAAAGTTGAGAGGGTTCACAGCCAGGACAGATGACCCCAATCAACCAAAGGGCTATCCCATACCATATAATGTCATGCCTAGCATATAAAACTGGGGGAAGAAGAAGGAAGGGGAAGACGTTCAGGAGGATTGTGTTTGTCTTCCTAGGTAACTGTTATGTGTGATGGAACCCTGCTTTCCTAGGGATGGCTGAACACCTGCCTGCCCATGGGAAGTAGTGAATGAATTCCTTGCTTTGCTTTGCTTGTGCACGCAGCTTTTGCTTTCCCTATTAATCTCAACCCATGAGTTTTCTCACTTTTACTCTTCTAATTCTCTCCCCCTTCCTAATGTGAGGGGACTGAGCAAGTTGCCATGTGGTGATTAGTTGGTTAAACCATGGCAGGTTTTCAAAAACATTTGGATATCAGAAAGAAAAAAGCTTTATACCACATGTGACCTTAAAAATGTCTATGAAATCCCCATTGAAACTGTCACATACAAGTATCCAAAATGCAAAGATGACTTAGAAAATTTCACTAGTTATATATCTAAATAAATTAGGGATTTGAACAACTTGCTCTTTTGTGGGTGTTATAGAATGACATTATTTTAAGAAACAAAATAAATTAAACTCCATTTTTATATGGAAGCAAATATGTTTTCCTTTCTAACTTATAGAGCTATTTTAACTATGATGTCTCTATTTCCACATTTTGGTACATTATTCTGCAATATTAACAAATGTTTATGCATATTAATTTAGAGTTTGTTCTCCAAAACAAATGAGAAATTGTTATAATTAAACAAGGCATTTGCAACCACTATTATTTAAAAATTACTTACGACTCTCTTATCAGGCATTATTAGAGAATTTGTACTAGGCATTTACCATACTGTGGTGACAGCATATGGTGATACATGTTCTTCAACTCAATTGTTCTCCTTGTAACATCTGAGAGCTGAAGTACAGTTTTAGTGCATATCAAAATATGATTAATGGCACTAGTTATGCACATATTCCCAATGCCTTTTTCTGGTGTAGTTACCAAAATTATACTACTAACAGGTCAAGGAACCCATATTAAGCTCTGTGAATACTGATGTAATGTATGGTGAATTTCTTAATGACAAGCAAGAAGAATTTACTTGCTGCAGAGAAAGTAGTATCAGGTATAGAATGGCACATCAATGTTAATTTTGGTGATTTCCCCTTCTCTGTCATTAAGTTTATTGAAAATCCCTGATGTCAAATGATTTTATGATGTCATGTGGGAGACTGAACAGCCATCTAATTGTCTCAAAGCTTGCTCCTTTGTGTGCCTATCTGCAAAGATCAACATTGCCGAAGGGAATCCTGCAGTTTGCTGCCCCTTAAAGAGTGTAAGAAGAACCCTGCCCAGCAACAACAAAGCACAGACCCCACCAAAAGTAAAGTGCATGAAATGTATGTGCATGTGCTGGGCTGTGCCCTATAAAAAAGGCCGTAGTCTCAGACCATGTGGGAAACCACCGAAGATTCCATGTGCAATCACCAAAGACTAGGGGTGCGATCACTGAACACTGAGGATGCAATCACCAGCCTCATGTGAGACCACTGAAGACCCTGTGTGATCACTGACCCCGCGTGTGTGATCACCAACCACTGAAAAACCAGAAGCATGGATCCCTGGGACATCATGGGTCCATGGTGGTGACTGCTCTCTTCCATCTGGACCTCTTACTTAATTTACTATATTTCCTTCCTTCTTTTCTTATCGTGGCTTTCTCTCTTTCCCCCAAACAGTTAATAAATGGGTGCACTTACAACATCTGGCCTCCTTTGTGTCTTAATCTTGCTCAAGGGATCAAACATGAAAGAGAGGTTGGCCCAGCTGCACCTAGCCTCCCAGACTCATCTGAGGTCGGCTAGAAAGGGGGTCTTCCTCTCATCCAAAAAAATTGGATGCTAACATGTCATTATATTTAAAAGACTTCACAGTTACCTTTATGGGTTTTCCATTTTCTTTTCTTATTCTTCTGCTGCAATGAAAATGGGAATGAGGAAATGCACTTCTATCTGAATGTTATTTATTTTCAGGAAATGATATTATATTCTGAACAGTATTCTGCAGATGACACCAAGCTCAGTGGTGCAGCTGATACTCCAGAGGACAGGATGCCATCCAAAGAGACCTGGACAAGTTGGAGAGGTGGGCTTGTATGAACATCATGAGGTTCGACAAGGCCAAATGCAAGGCCCTGCATCTAGGTCGGGGTAACCTATGATATCAATACAGTCTGGGGGAAGAAATGATAGAGAGCAGTCCTGCCGAGAGGGACTTGGGGGTACTGATGGATGAAAAGCTGGACATGAGGCGGCAATGTGCACTGGCAGCCCAGAAGGCCAACCGTATCCTGGGCTGCATCAGAAGTGTGGCCAGCAGGTCGAGGGAGGTAATTCTGCCCCTCTACTCTGCTCTGGTGAGACCTCGCCTATAGTACTGCGTCCAGCTCTGGAGCCCTCAGCACAAGAAGGACATGGAACTGTTGGAGCGGGTCCAGAGGAGGGCCACAGAAATGATCTGAGGGCTGGAGCACCTCTTATGAGGACAGGCTGAGAGAGTTGGGGTTGTTCAGCCTGGAGAAGAGAAGGCTGCGGGGAGATCTGATTGCGGCTTTTCAGTACTTAAAGGGAGCCTATAGGAAAGATGGGGACAATATTTTTAGCAGGGCTGGTTATGACATGACAAGGGGTAATGGTTTTAAACCAGGGTAGGTTTAGACTAGACATAAGGAAGAAAATCTTTACAATGAGGGTAGTGAAACACTGCAACAGGTTGCCCAGAGAGGTAGTGGAGGCCCCATCCCTGGAAACATTCAAGACCAGGTTGGATGAGGCTCCGAGCAACCTGATCTAGTTAGCAGTGTGCCTGCTCACTGCAGGGAGGTTGGACTAGATGACCTCTAGGGATCCCTTCCAAACCAAAACATTCTATGATTCTATGATTGTGTTCCAACTGAATATACATACATAAATACATTTATAATAGGTGTGTATGTGGGGGTCAGTTTGGTTTTGGTCTGGGGTTTGGATTTTTTTGTATCAGAGAATTAGAGATCACAGTGATGGAGTGTTTAAAAGACTAAAAACCCTGGCCAGTTTCAAATCTCAACACTTTACTGAATCCATATTAACTATACACATAATAAGCTATTAGCTCTTACCTGTTAAAGGGATGCTAAAGGGTTAACAAAAAGACCTTTCCGAAGGCAGCTGTAGCTAGAGTGTTATAAGAGCCCTGAGTAAACAGAACATCCTTGAGAAAGAATGTTCAGCCGGTGGCTTGTAGCTGATAAGTGTAGGATGTGGCTCACAGTGGGAGGTGCCAACCTGTCTGGGAGCTTTCAAGATGGTAACTCTTTGTAACATGATTAACAGATCCTGAATGGGTTCTTCAAGTCACTCTGAAGAAGTCAGCAGACACTAGGATAAAACTTTGACCCCCATGATAAGCACAGAAGGTCCAGGCCTTGCCACTCAGTGAGTCAACATGACCATCTATGGAAGAAAGACCCAGAGGTCATGGAAAACGGCCATTGAGAAGCCCCTCCACAATGACCACTGTGGACCCCCAAAGACCACCGAATCAAATCACTGAGCATGTGTTTTTGGGAGGGGAATATGTAAATTAATTTTGGGAATTCATTGTCATATGTATGTAAAACTTGTACATAAGCTATGCAACAAACCCTGTGTGGCACGCACATTAGGAGGAGCGATCCCCTGTGTGACCAGCACTGCAATAAAAAATACCTGCTTAATAGTCATCAAGACTACTGAGTCATGATTTTGGCTTTTCACAGCTTCACCGTTATTAATCATTATCACAACATCAAATAATTATCATGCTTATCCAAAATTACCTGTGAGTATACAATGCCAGGGAGCTAATGACGTTAACACTTACTGCTATGTTCCTTGATGGTTTTAATCCAAGGTCAAAGTGATCAGGCTGGAGATTTCTTTGTCAAGGGGAGGTGGAATACAAGAGGGCATTTTCTTTCTTCCCCATCTTTCCTTCTCATCATTGATATTTTATGCTGCTTAGCCACCTTCTAAAAATAAAAGAGGTGATCTTGTCTGGTCCCAGCATTGTTTCTCCTATTTTGAGGATCAGAAACTGTTCTGGTTTTGCTAGTCATCTTTCTTGCTTATTCTGCAGAGACCATTCTGGTTCCATCAGATATCTTGTCTGCTTGTATGCCATCCCTTGACCTTATATTGAAGATTTTACCACTTGGACATGTTTTTCCATACTTCATTTGGGTGACTATAATATTAGCCTCTTTTTGCCCCTTAGAGATTGTGTGTTCTTTCTATATTTATACTTATCTGTGTTACACAATTACACAAAGGAATATTCAACTCAGAAGGTGACAAAATATTTATATACTGTCACTATATATGCTATTTTTGTGTGTTTATATCTTGTTTCAAGGCAAGAAAATACTAATTTAACTTGCTTGGTGTGCTTTGACTTTGTTGATCCAAGAGGCTGTTTCACCTACATATACTTGCTGAAAACTATATAGTCTATGGCTACCTCTCAGTGTTTTGAATATTTGTGCAAGTAGATCTTTGGGAGTAGGACTATGTTTTACTATTATAATTCACAGAAGGTTCAGAATCAAATCAGTTCTTGATGTTGAAGGCTTTTCTAGAGGGGTTTCTGCTATTTTCTGTGGTGTGATGAATCATTATTTGATAGTATTTCTGAGATTTAAAAATGTGGGATATTTGCAAAATCCTACATGCAATAAACATATGAAGGTGGCTTGCAAGTAAACATTCACTGTGGATCAGGAATTCATGTTTCACTACTAATTTGTACCTCTCAACAATTATGAATGTCTAGTTTTCCTAGCTGATGAGGTTTATTTTATAAATATTCATATTACTTAAGTAAACCATGTCTTGTAATACAGAGAATAAAATGATTTTGAGAATGGCTGAAGGACAAAAGTTCTGACAGGCTGCCAAAGGTGTGAAATGGCCAAAATGGAAATTTTGGTTCATTCTTTGTATATTAGTTTCACATCAATGCAACTGCACTAAAATGAACTATATAAGACTGTAACTATGCACTAGCAGAACCGGTCCTTGGTAGAGAAACTTTGCTTCAGCAAAGGACTGAAAAAAGCAGAGGACTGAAAAATCTATAGCAGTTTTCAAGGATGGACAAATGAAGAAATAAAGGGCTAAGAATGAGCTTCCAAAATTCTTTTAATCTGAGTCTGATAAAACAATTGCCTAACTTTTTGTTTAGGACAGGAGGTTTATGTACAAAATGAATTTATGTAATTCTCTGTCAAAACTTGCTAGTCAGCCTGATACTCTAATTGCATATATAAGAAGATGAGCAAAACAGAAGAGGATTTACATTCCAAAGTGAGCATCCTGTCAAAATTAAGGCACAGCTGTTGTTGCATGATGAGAATTACAGACAAAAAATATTTCCCTCAGTGTGAGCTGAAACAAGTAATTATTTAGCAGAAATAATTCAGTGTCTGACTGATTTGTTCCCCTACACTTAGTGACACCCTTCTAACTTAAATCACTTCTATGTAACAAATTTATGGGTGTAATACTAGTGAGTACAAACTGAGCTAGTTCCTCTGAACTCAAAGATATTCAAGTTTATCCAAACAGAGAATCAGTCTGTGATTCATAAATATAGTTTATATATGCAGGTTGCCCCTTCATTCATAACTAACAATGACTGCAAGCCTTTAAAGTAATTTCTAAGTTTCTCAGAGATTGTTGAACCCTGAAGTAATTTCTTAATCAGTACTCAGTCACAATGAGAAGGCAGACTGAATATTCTCAAACTAGTAACTGGCAGATGCAAAGTGGGAAAAGAAAAAAAGACTACAAAACCAAATGAAGTTTCACACAGATACTCTGCTGTGCCTTGCACTACTCTTCACAACTGTCCATGTAGTCAGTGCACATACTTTAGTAAAAGGTAAATGGGAAAGCAGTTCAGCTTGCCTTGAGGAAGAAATTAGAATATAAAGGATAGAGTAACCTGTAATTTTAGTATCATTGGCTCTACAGTCAAACATTCTTGCCTCACACTGCACTTAGTGGAAAAAAAAGACCTGCTGAAGTAAGAATAATCACAAATTAAAATGCTAGAAGGAGGTAAAATCCAAGCCAAACTTCTGAGTGTCTCAAGACTTTAGGAAGAAATTTCACCACTCATATCAGGTTTCACAATGAACCAATTAGGAAATCAAGAAGAGAATATAAAATCCCCACTGAAAGAAAAAAAGGATCTGCTTGGCTTTTATTTCTTTGCAGGCTTTATGCTATTCTTTAATAAAGACCTGGATTCAGAATTTTGTATGGTTTCTGAGAGAGGAAAAATAAACATTAGGAACAGATCTCTGAAGTTATACAATTGTGATAAATTACTCCAGCTCTTAGCAATCTCTGGAAAAAACATAGAGGGAAAGAAAAAATAATCATATCTTCTTTCTCTGCTCTTAGTTTCCATTGATGTTTGATGTTGTTTTCCTCAAGATCCCTTTTAATGAACTCTAACTTTTGGCTTGGCTTTTATTGAAATGCACTTTTGGTATTGTTCTAGATTTTAATTAAGCTTTTTATAATTATTATTTTCATGGTGAACTCAACATTTGTTCAAAAGCTTGTTGCAACCAGAAGTTTTTATTGCCTTTTTCTGTTAATAACTTCATTAGGTTTTAATTATGGATTTTGAGGAATGGGGATGACAATAAAAATGAGGGTTTAGACCATGAGCTGCAGTTCTGTGGAATCAGCATGTCCTCTAAATGTTCCAGCAAGGAGAGAGATTTAGGCTAAATTTCAGTTGCAGACTTGCATTTATATTTGAGCATTACACTTCTAGTTTTGTAAGTTTTGTTTAGTCAAAAAAGCTGGCTGAACTGTTACTGATTGAAAACAATTTCAATTTATATGGGTAAGAATGTCATACCTTAAAAAATACTAGAATTATCTATGTATGGAAAAACCCACCAGATCCATGGAAAGCAATATTTTATTATACTGAATATTTGGAAGATGCAGGTTTTAGTTTCTTGAATGCAACACTTATACAACGTAATTTCTTCTTCTGTTTATTAGAATCACAGATTTTCACAAACTAGAGTGTAAATTCACTATGTGTTTCTCCTGCAGGTTAGTCAAGTAAATGCTGATATTTTTTGTGATCTTTACATTGAAATGAAGGTGGTCATATCAGTTCAGAAAACAATGAACTGGTCCACTAACTCATGCAAGACCCAAGTGAAATTTGAAACTTTGTCAAGTTATGTTCTCGCATTTTCTAACAGTGCTTGAACACCTTTGAAACACGAGAGAATCTACACAGCAATAAGAGTAGGGATTGAATCTTTCTAATCCCACAAAGCCATATTTTTGTCATCCTGCAGCAAAGAATCTTTCAGCACTAATAGCTATGCTGATAACATGGGAAAGGCATATACTATTTCACAAGAGTCAAAGTAACACAAATTTTATGTATTTAGTGGGGAACCCTGGGAGGCCAGTGATGCCAGATATATGCACAGATCACGGAATATGTTATGAGGAAGACAAGCTCTAAAAAGAATGTGCAGACCACACCGCATTCAGCTGATGTTGCAGTGCTCCCTAGCAACTGAAAATAGTAATACCAGGAGATGTGAGGGACATATTCAAGCACAGTGGCTAATTGTATACTGTATGTGAAGGGCATATGACAAAGCAATAAAAAAAGAGGCAAAAAAATTTCTTTACTTGATAAAACTAAAATTTCTACCGCCTGTCATAACCAGTTCTTAAGATATATTTTTACAATTATCTCTTTACCCCTGAAGTCAAGCTTTCTGTCTTGCAGCCCTAATAAAACAGTGAATATAATTTGAAATAATAGGAGTTCTAACATTCAGATTTTAGTATAATTTATAACAATTATATTTAGAATAATGTATAAAGAACAATAATTTATGATTTAATAATTTTTGTTTTATTAAAGTAACAAATGGAATAGTATTCTTCCTAGATACCGCTTTAGTGATACAATTATTTATTCTTTTTAATATGCTGTTCTGTACCTCTGAAATATTTCAGAGAATAAAAAATAGGTGACAGAGCAATTTGATCATGTAAATAAGGTAATGACTTTAGCAAGGCTGAAAGAGGGAAGCATACATATAATTTTTGTTTATGTTTATATAAATGAGTGTGTGCAAATTTTAACCATTCCTGTGTAAAGATTGTGAGTTTAGACTACTAATGTCAGTAGAATCATCACTTCTCTTTCTGCTGTCTGTTTCAAAGTACAAAAATTTGTTTTTATATAGATCCTGTGATAGATACCAGTGGAATCATCTTGCTGATTTGAGTCGCACTGGAGCCCATCCATTTCAAGAGACTTGGTGTCAGTATGCTTAATATTGTTTATTCATCCATTAAAGAAGTATGTGCGCAATTCAAAATTCAAGGAAGCTTGCATTAACAACTAATGAAAAAATCTGTGGGATATCTGAAGAATCAAGGACACTTAGTGAACAATCCAGACCAAATTAACTTGTTATGTTTGTGCGCAGTGAGCCTCAAGGACGTTGTGGAAGACACTTGCAGCCAGAAAATGATGAGAACAACCTTGAGAAGAAGAAGAAAAGTTGGTGTACGTGACTGAGATTAGAAAGCAAAGCAGGACGCAGACAGAGAGGACCGTGCATGTGGACAAGAGACTTTAACGAATCATATCGTAACTAAGAGCGCGTGGACAGACATAGTTAACCAATTAGTAAAGAGCTTGTGCATGATAAGGTAGTAGAAGAGCTATATTAACCGGGATGTATCAACAATAAATTGGTATTTGCTTGATCATATTGATCGTGTGCAGTGTCCGTGACTTCTGCATTGACAAGTGGTGCCCGAACAGGGACCCTCGGATTGGTGTTGGACATTCCGACGGAGCCGAAGACGGAGGGTGCAGAAGCCGGCCAAAGGTGAGTGCTGCCCCGGCACTCGGGAAGACGCTAGCGCAAACAGTTGGAATCTCGCCCTGATCAGGTGAGCGGCCGGGGAGGAGATGGGGTCCACACTGACAAAAGAAGAGTCAGCAGTGGTTAAGCTCCTCCAATATATACTCTCAACGAGAGGACTGAGTTATGACTCGTCTACCTTGAAGGCTTTGCTGCTTTGGGCAAAGGGAAAGGACTTGATCCCCACAGTTGGAGCTGCTTTTGATGTCCCAACACGGGAAAAAATAGGGACACTGCTCTGGGAAGAAATAAGTAAGGGATGTAAGGAGGTGAGCAAATTCTCCACCGTGTGGAGGCTGATTAATGAAACATTGAAAAGCATGACAGCCGAACGTTCAGCCGTCACGTCTGCTTCCGTGGCTTTGACTCCGGCAAGCGAGTTGCTATCTGCCACCAGCATGCTATTCTCGGGTCCAATGATCCCTGCTGCGACCCCGGCTCGCGCTGTGGGAAGGGTCCGAGTCCCAGCGGGGACTGCAGCCACAGCCCCTGCCACCACAGATGTACCGGCGCCAGAAAGAAAAGTTGTGGAAAACTTTCCACCACCAGATGTACCATTGCCGGACACCCCGCCAGACTGCGCCAGTGTAGGCTCGGCATCACGAGCCTCTTCACCGGCGCCGACCGCTTCAATCTACCCCGTTACCACCTTTTTTCCCCCCCTGCCCTCTCCAAACTGCGCAACGGCGGCTGCCCCCGGCCCGGCCCGGCCCCCCCCCTTCCCCCCCCCCCTTCCCTCCCCCCGGAGCCACTGCCGCCGGGAGAGCTCCCCGCCCGCGCCTGCCGCTGCCACTCGGAGCCGCTGCCGTTCGGAGCCCCCGCCACCTCACCCCCCCGCCACCCCCCCCCCCCCCCCCCACCCTGTTACGGTGTGAGAGGGAGGATGAGCGTCCAATCGGCTCAGGAGACGCGCAGTTGCAAGAGATGCTCAAAAAGCTGGAAACTCTAGAGGCTCGCCTAGAGGCGCCGCCGGGAAGGCCATCAGCCCCCCTGCCCCTGCCATGCCCAGGACTGCCAGCACCCAACGCGTTCGTTCCGAATGGAGCACCGGGTGAGATCAGTGCTTTTGTACCTTTGCCGCCACCACCACCAGTGGGGTCGGTATTTGGGCAAGGGATGTTGGCGGGAGGTGCTGGGGATCCGACAATGCGGTGGAAAGGGGTGATTCAGGATGCTATGATAGAAGGACAATTTTTGCTTATGGCATTTCCAGTTGTGGTTGATAATAACAGGAGAGGCGTGTGGCAAGCATTAGATTGGAAAATATTGAAAGAAGCTAAAAGTGCTGTTACTCAGTATGGGCTAAAATCACCCTACACTCAGTCTGTGTTGCAGCATATTTTTTCTTCACAGTTGTTAACTCCTTATGACACTAGAATGATTGTCCAGATGCTACTGCCACCATCACAGCAGTTGCAGTTCTTCCAACATTGGCAGACTGCTTGTGATAAGGCAGCTGTGGCACCTCGACAACAGGGTGATCCCTTATTTGGTGTGCAAGCTCAAATGCTGATGGGAGCGGGACCCTTTACACGAGCTGATTGGCAAGCACAATTCGCTACAGAAGTGTTACAACTGAGCCAAGAGTTAGCTTATAAAGCTCTTACTAAGGTGCATGACGAAAGAACCAGACCAGCCTTCACGGTGGTAAAGCAAGGTCCCACAGAATCGTATGGCAAATTTATCGATCGACTGCATACCGCAATTATGGCTCACCCTGATTTGGACAAAGACATGAAAGGAAAGTTCTTAGATATCCTTGCCTTTGATAATGCTAATGAGAAAACTAAGAGGGCCCTTAGTGTGTTGCCAAAAGGATCTAACACAGGGCAGCTGCTGGAAGCTGCTGAGCAAATGTTAGAACAGGAAAAGGCTACAGTCATGGCTGCTGCTGTGGGTGCAGCAGTTAAGCCGTTGATATTGAAAAAGCACAGAGGAAAAGGAGAGAAAAGGTGTTTTAATTGTGGCAAACTTGGTCATTCTAAAAAGGAGTGTTGGAATCCAGTTAATACTGAGGAACGAGTAAAAAAGTGGTGTATAAATTGCAAAAGAGACAACCATGACACTCAGAAGTGTTGGCAATTGGGAAACAAGGCACAGAGCGCGCCCCACCCGTGCACGATGACACAAGTACAGGGTGCTTGGACCGCTGCACAGCCGCCACAATCGGCAGTGCCGGAGTGGACCTGGCAACAGTAGTAGATGTGACTTTAACAACTTCAGAGGTTCAATTAATTGATTCTGATCAGCAAGGACCTTTAGGGCATGGGTTGAGTGCATTACTTACAGGCCGTTCTTCAGTATCTCGGAAAGGCATATTTATAGTGCCAGGACTCATTGATGCAGATTGTTGTGGAACGATAAAAATTATGGTGTATACGCTGACCCCACCCCTTACCATACCAGCGCAATCAAAAATAGCACAATTGATACCATTTCGCGCATGTGTTCCTAAGGCACAATCGGTCGTACGTGGCCAAGGAGGTTTTGGGTCCACCGGCGTGCCAAACGTGTTATTAGTGATCGATATCGCCAGGGGAAAGCCAGAAGAAAAAGTAACAATTAAACACCAAAATGGACAATCCTTGGTGCTGTCGATGCTAATTGACACGGGGGCAGATGTAACCATCATTCCTGCAATAAAGTGGCCCTATAACTGGCCATTGGTGCCGGCAGCTACCAGTGTGGTGGGGGTTGGAGGTGCGCAATGCACAATGATTAGTAAATCATTGGTGTCATTTAGTTTTGAAGACGGCACAACAGTTACAAGGCTGTATGTAATGCACTTGCCTATAGCTCTCATAGGTCGAGACATATTGTCCCAAATGGGAGCCTGGCTTGTAACCCAACATTTTTAGGAGCAGCCATGGTTAAGCAGCCCATTTTAAAACTCACCTGGACCACGACGACCCCAGTGTGGGTAGACCAGTGGCCGCTAAAGCAGGAGAGGCTGCAAATCTTACAGGACTTAGTGAACGAGCAATTAGAAGCAGGTCATATCGTGCCTTCGACAAGCCCTTGGAATACCCCTGTTTTTACCATTCCCAAAAAATGAGGGAAATGGCGACTACTGCACGATTTGCGTGCAGTGAACGCTATTATGCAGGACATGGGGGCATTACAGCCAGGATTACCTTCCCCTGTAATGATCCCTGAGAATTGGGATTTGCTTATCATCGATTTAAAAGATTGTTTTTTTACTATTCCTTTGCATCCAGAAGACGCAGAAAAATTTGCATTTACAGTACCAGCAGTCAACAAACAAGAACCTGCCAAGAGGTATCAATGGGTGGTATTACCCCAGGGCATGAAAAATTCTCCCACATTGTGTCAGACTTTTATAGCATGGGCTCTACAGTCATTTCGGCAAAAACATCAGTTTTTGTTAGTTTATCATTATATGGATGACATATTAATTGCAGGTGAGAAAATAGATACAGAGAGAACATTACAAGAGTTAGTAAAAACCTTGGAGCCAAAAGGACTTAAAATAGCCCCTGAAAAGGTGCAGCATCAAGGCCCATGGCAGTATTTAGGCTGGACAATTACTGGAAGCACTGTGCGACCACAAAAAATAAAAATCAATTCAGACATTAAGACCCTCTCAGATGTTCAGAAATTGATGGGAGACATACAGTGGGTAAGATCCGTTAGTGGAATCACTAATGATGATTTAGCCCCTTTAATGCCCCTGTCAGGAACCACGACCAAAGCCAATGAACGGCGAAGCCTATCAGTGGAACAGAAAAAAGTGTTAGATCAGATTGTAGAAAAAATTTAAACAGCTACTGTACAGAGAAAAATTAATACTTTGCCTTTACAGTTTTTGATTGTTAATTTGTCACCCAAGCGAAAACATTTAGTAGGGCTTATAGTGCAAGTAGACGAACAGCGCATTAATATTTTGGAATGGGTATTTTTATCTTATCAACCCAAAACCACAGTTTGTACACGGGTTGAACTGTTAGCTAACATAATTATTAAAGGCAGGAGAAGTATTTTGGAGCTATCAGGTCAAGAACCCTCAACGCTGTTTGTACCTATAGCACAGAATTATTTGGATTGGCTTTTAGCAACCTCAGAGACAGTTCAAATTGCTCTAGCCGAATATCCAGGTATGGTAACTAATAATTATCCATCAGCCAAGTTTTTGTCATTATTGCAAAACCAAGACTTTGAGGAAGCTCCTCACAGGTCAGAAGTACCAGTGGAAGGACTCACGGTATTCACAGATGCTGGAAGAAAGTCTAAACGAGCTGCTATTGCTTGGTACAGTGACAACCAGTGGAATCATCAACTTCTTATGGGTCACACCACAGACTCTTTGCAGAGACTCGAACTGAGAGCAGTGTTATGGGCCTTTCAACACTGGCCTGACGAACCTCTAAATGTAATTTCAGACTCGCTCTATGTGGTGGGGACAGTACAGCGCCTAGAACGCACCATGATCAAAACCTTAAAAAACAGCTCTTTGTATATGTTATTGATGCAGCTATTGTTTTTGTTAAACCAATGCAGGAAACCCTATTTTGTGACACACATTCGTAGCTATCAGTTTGATCAAGGCTTGTCTATCGGAAACAACATAGCAGACAAGCTAGTTGCTACTGCTTGGAAAAATCAGAATGTCAACCTGTTCGAGCAGGCCCGTTTGTCTCATGATTTTTTACATCAGTCTGCTAAAGTGTTGGCAAAGCAGTTTAATTTGAAGTTGTCAGATGCCCGAGGCATCGTACAATCATGTTCTGCTTGCCAAAAATCAGGATTTGGTCTAGGTCTTGAGGTAAACCCTTGGGGCCTAGGGGCCTTACAATTATGGCAAATGGACGTTACTCATATTGCAGAATTTGGACGTCAGAAGTATGTGCATGTCAGCATTGACACCTATTCGCATGCGATGTGGGCCACTGCTCAAACAGGGGAAACAGCCAAGCATGTTGTAAAGCATATGCATGCTGCCATTGCCGCATTAGGAACTCCTCAAGAAATCAAAACTGACAATGGTCCTGCATACGCTTCACAGGCATTTAAACGCTTTTGCCAGCTGTGGGGCATTCGCCGAGTAACCGGCATCCCCCACTCCCCTACAGGGCAGGCCATTGTGGAGCGCGCGCATGCCACTTTAAAATCGCTTTTGCAAAAACAAAAAGGGGGAGAACAGGCACCTTCTGAAAGGCTGACAAAAGCGCTTTATGTACTAAATTATTTGAGGTTGACAGGAGACCGCAAATCTCCTCCGATTGTAATTCACCACATGTCATTGCAATCTGGATTGCAAAAAAGTGACTTGGTGAAGGTGCAGTACTGGGATTTAAAAACTGGGGAATGGAAAGGCCCAGCAGAAGTAAAAATGACTGGTTGAGGTTATGCTTGTATAATTACAGATTCCGGACCACAATGGGTACCAGTAAAATGTATCCGGCCCTGGCTGCAACATCCCAAGAATGACGGACAACCTCAGATGTCCAAATAACTGTGGCTGTGTTTCTTGGATACAGGTCATCTGTCCGGACTGCGGAGACATTCGCTGGACTGCTGTGACAGGACACTTTTGCATGGAAAGAGCAACAGCGGAATATTGCTCAACCTTATCATGGGGTTCAAGAGCTTAGCAATGGGTTTGTTAATATGTATATGGGCAATGGTATAGAAAATGGAGCAGATAGAGGGAGTTATGAGCATTAAGAACCGTAGAAACATGTGGTTAATATGGACAAATGCGACAGGGCAAACGTCCTTTGCTCGCGGTGTGAGAATTTTGAAGGGATGTGTTGCTTTAACCTGTCTGATCACTTTAAGTCCATACATAGCAAGTTACAACTACAAGGGAATATAAGAAAGTTACAAATTAACAATAATCCGTGGGACATGTTTTGCGATAATTTAGATGGGGAACACTGAAATGGTTGTGTGATTTACTAATGCATGCTTTAGTATTAATTTAGGCTGTTTTGCTTATATTGATTTTAATTCTTAGAATACTGCGCTGTGTAACTGATATGATAAAGAAGGCTATACATGGA
>JADKXX010010894.1:0-20128 GCA_017310255.1 Butorides virescens | reverse complement strand
TTTAGTTGGAAGGAGCCTACAATGATCAAGTCTAACTGCCTGACCACTTCAGGGCTGACCAAAACTTAAAGCATCTTATTAAGGTCATTGTCCAAATGTCTCAAACACTAACAGGCATGGGCATTGACCACCTCTCCAGGAAGCCTGTTCCAGTGCTTAACCACCCCCTTGGTAAAGAAATGCTCCCTAATGTCAAGTCTGAACCTCCCATGGCACAGCTTTGAGTCATTCCCATGCATTCCATTACTGTATATATTACCAGGGAGAAGAGATCAGCACATCCCTTTCCACGTCCCCTCAGCAATCTGTAGAGAGCAATGAGGTCACTCCTCAGCCTCCTTTTCTCCAAACTAGACAAAACCAGAGTCCTTAGCCACCCCTCATAGGACATGCCTTCCAGATCTTTCACCAGCTTTGTTGCCCTCTTCTGGACACATTCAAGGACCTTTACATTCTTCTTGAATTGTTGGTCCCAGAACTGCACACAGTACTCAAGATGAGGTCACACCAATGCTGTATAGAGCAGGATAATCACCTCTTTTGAGCAGCTGGTTGTACTGTGCTTGATGCACCCCAGGATGCGTTTGCCTTCTTGGCTGCCAGGGCTGCTGATTCATCTTGAGCCTGCTGCCAACCTGAATGCCCAGATCCTTTTCTAAAGGGCTGCTCTCCAGGAGCTCCTCTCCCACTCTATACTTGTGTCTAACGTCCTAGGTGCAGAATCTGGCATTTGGTCTTAAATTTCATGCCATTGATGATTGCTCAGTGCTGCAATCTCTCCAGATCCCTCTTCAAGGCCTCTTGTCCCTTGAGAGAGTCAACAGCGCCTCCCGGTTTAGTATCATCAGCAAATTTGATCATGGTGCATTCACCTCCCACATCCAAGAGACGTAGTAGATATCTCCTAATTCCACTTTCACTGTTATGCTAGCTTTAGCAATATAACATTATTGCTATCTCCAGTAACAGATTTATACTGGTGAGGCACGCTGGGACTGATTCTTTGTCCCTGCATACAGGAGAGTCACTCACAGTCAAAAGACTCCACTCTTTGGAAAGTGAATATTATATACACAAAATATGGAAGAAACAAAGTATGTTCAAACAAGCCTAATCTTATAAAATCTCAGAAGCATAAATTTTCATTTGCATTACTTTGCAGTTTGAAGAGTATATTTACCAATTATTACACATAAATAATTTATTTATGCATCCTTGAATCTTCATAACATCACAAGTATAATGGCTAATTTTGGCTTTTTCGTGTTTTGTATTAAATAGTAAATGAAGCAAATATAATTTTTTCAAGTACATAGGACTTTTAATTTGCATGTCACCAAGCTGATATAAACTTTCAGCTCCTTTATTTCATTTTAAATATTTCAGATAGAAATAGCTTTTCTAGATATTTAAATTTTAGATGTGAGGAATGAGAATTACACTAAGCTCTAATGTAAAAGTATAGCAAGGTATCTGAAACTATACAGACCAATTGCTAAACAGTGCATATATAATATATTACAGTTGGGTTGTAATATTGGTTTCATGTGAGGTAAAATCTAAAATATTTTAGGAATGACTGTTTAAAAATGTGTCACGTTATGAGAATAAACATACTGATATATTAGAGACCTTGGGGTGAAAAAATAAAATAGTTCTCTTATGTTACTTGAATTTGTGAAAAAAGATGGAATTATTTATGTAAACGACTGGGTCCATATGTGTAAATAAGAAAACAACTACCTTATTTATAACTCACAATTATACTTTTTAAAAAATATTTTTCCATTTACTTTTTTTTTTCTTTGACTTATATAATGCCAGTAATGATTACAGAATTAGACCCTAAAAAATTTAGTGTTAGAATGATAGTTAGAAGGATTACAAATTATTATTAATTTCTTTAATATGTAGAGACATGTCTTGGAGATATAACTTCTGATCCCCTGTGGGATCACTATGGCTTTATTCAAAAACCTGGAACTGAGAATTGTGTAGTGTTCTTTGTGGAGCCTGCCTGTTTGATCACAGTCAAGATGTAGCCAGAATCATGCTTCATACTTTTTCTCTGTTACCTAATGGAAGTGGAAGTGAAATTTTTCCCCCAGAAGAAGTGTCAGACCAAAGAGCACTGGGACCAGCCTTAAGCTGGCCAGTGGGTTTCCCTTAATTAAAGGACAATTACTGTAAAAAACTCATAAGAATTTCATTTACTCATCTAAAAGACCTCTGTAAGTTACATCAGCAGCTATGGAAGAGCACAACTTTCCATCAAACTTCTTGTAGGACTGATTAAACAACACATGCAAAATGTGTGGAAGATGCAGCAGTGCAAAATTCTGTTTAAGTGCTGTCACACTACACTATTGTTCCAGTTGCTGCAAGAACAGGAATGGACTTTTATGGGGAGAAAATAAATGAAATAAGTAACTCAGCAAAATCTGTCATAAGCTTCTGGCATTTTCTTGAACAATCAGTGCAGGGCTCTTTTTGTCTAGAAATGACCAGAAGTAAAGCCTTTGACATGGTCCCGCACAACATCCTTCTCTCTAAATTGGAGAGCTATGGATTTGATGGGTGGACTGTTTGGTGGATAAGGAATTGGTTGGATAGTCGCATCCAAAGGGTAGTGGTCAATGGTTCGATGTCCGGATGGAGACTGGTGATGAGTGGTGTCCATCAGGGGTCCGTACTGGGACCGGTGCTGTTTAATATATTCATCAATGACTTAAACAGCGAGATCGAGTGTACCCTCAGCAAGTTTGAGGATGACACCAAGCTGAGTGGTGTGTTTGACATGCCAGAAAGATAGGATGTCATCCAAAGAGACCTGGACAGGCTGGAGAGGTGGGCCTGTGTGAACCTCATGAGGTTCAACAAGGCCAAGTCCAAGGTCCTGCACCTGGGTAGGGGCAAGCCCCTGTAACAATACAGGATGGGGGATGAAGGCATTAGGAGCAGCCTTGCAGAGAAAGGGTTGGGGGTACTGATGGATGAAAAGCTGGACATGAGCCGGCAATGTGAGCTGGCAGCCCAGAGGGCCAACTGTACCCTCAGCTGCTTCAAGAGAAGCATGGCCGGCAGGTTGAGGGAGGTGATTCTGCTCCTCTACTCTGCTCTGGTGAGACCTCACCTAGAGTACTGCGTCCAGCTCTGGACCCCTCAGCACAAGAAGGACATGGACCTTTTAGAGCCGGGCCAGAGGAGGGCTACAAAAATGATCCGAGGGCTGGAGCACCTCTCTTATGAGGATAGGCTGAGAGAGTTGTGGTTGTTCAGCCTGGAGAAGAGAAGGCTGTAGGGAGACCTTCTTGCAGCCTTTCAGTACTTAAAGGGAGCCTATAAGAAAGATGGGGACAATCTTTTTAGCAGGGCCGGTTATGACAGGACAAGGGGTAATGGTTTTAAACTAAAACCGGGTAGGTTTAGACTAGACATAAGGAAGAAAATCTTTACAATGAGGGTAGTGAAACATTGGAACAGGTTGCCCAGAGAGGTAGTGGAGGCCCCATCCCTGGAAACATTCTCGGCCAGGTTAGATGGGGCTCTGAACAACCTGATTTATTTAAGAGATGTCCCTGGTCGCTGCAGGGAGGTTGGACTAGATGACCTCTAAATGTCCTTTCCGATGCAAAACATTCTATGATTCTATGATAGTCTTTCTATGGTCCCTTCCCACTGAAATCATTCTATGATTCTATATGAAAGGTGTCCCTGCCCATGTCTGGGGATTTGGATTTGATAATCTTTAATGGTCACTTCCAGTTGAAACCATTCTATGATATATGTTTAGATTCTGGCATAGCTGCCTTCAAGAAGTTATATAATCAGCTAGGTCTCATGGGTCAGCTGTCATCTGAGAAAATCATTGTCCATCCTATGCTTCTACTTGGTTTATGCTCTGGAAATCAGTAGATCTATCCGAAATTTTATGTAAAGTCTGTGTTTCTCACTGTTCCTGCAGAAGGGACAACATTTTCAGTCCAGCTTTTAGCTGAGGAGATTTGGTGAAAGCCTGAATGAGTGTATTGAAATGGCTCTCCTACAGTTACCATGCTGACATATGAACCGTGAATGTAGTGTGATGAGAATGGAGTGGTGAACATGTGGAACTTCTGATGTATGAGGCAGTGAAAACACTTCTGTAGTGAGCCCTGTTTTCTTACATGCAATGTGTTTTATTCACCTTTTTTGCCAGATGATTTAACAAAAATATAAAACAGTTACCCAATTTTTATGTGCATTTTAGGTAATTTATTTTTAACTGGAGATGTACCACTTTGAGTGAGTTTCTATGGCATAAGCACAAAAAAGGTCAGATTTTAAGAATATACCCTTTTTCTATTATTATTTTTTATTTGTTTCCAGCAGTATTCGTTCTCAATCACACTAGGCTATAATTCAAATATAGGATTCTGCTGCATATTCGTGGTTTCTGAAGTCAGTGAAAACCACTGCTTTGTCTCTCACCTGGCACCACACCATTTTCATATATAAATAAATACAGACCTTTTGTATCTGAGACTCCATGTGGCATGTTATTAAGGAGTTGTGGAAGAAGAAGGAGAGCACACACTTCTTTTACAAATAGTGTTGTTTTGATTTTTGTTTTTCTTGTGGTCTAAATCATAGACAATGAAATAATTCTGTATTCTTTTATATTTGAAAGATGTACAGTGAAGAAATACAAGTGATTAAGTTCTTCCAGTTTTCAAGCTGTCAGGTGAAATGAGAAAGGAATAAAATTGTACTTACAGATCTTGCATATAAATGCAGTGTTTATAAAAATCCTCTGAATTTTGTATTAGTCATAATTACAGCTAAAGAGACATAGGAAGGAAATTGTATCCTATCTATATATTTCAGCCTCCGAGTGAGAAATACTCCATCTAAGTGTTACTGTGGTACTTAACTTTATAGTGTTCTCCCTCAGAAATCTGTTTTAAATTATAATTGTGTTTGGTTTGTCAAGCAGCATTAGTTCTACAATGTGGATATGTATGAATATTGGCCTTGAGGTATCTGCACTTAGTGAAATACATTCAAATCTCTGGGTTTTATCTTCTTTCTCGGTCACAAGCATCATAATTCAGGTAAACTCTTTTCCTTTAATCCAGTCACTCTCTACCAAATTCTTCAAAATGGCATGTATGAAGAGTAGCTACATTGAGTGACAGGAGTAAAAATTGTTTGCTTTTTGTGTACTAAAACACGAGAATTTCTGCTCTTGCATTAATCCTTAGGTATGTTAAGCAGCAGAAAGAGTAGTATGTCACCTGTTAGGCACCTAATGAAAATAGATTTCTGTCCAACAAGGTCATCCAATAGTTATTCAAAAAGCTATGCAATTCACATTGCATTTTTCTGGTGTTCCTTAACAAGACATCACTATTCCCAATCAATCATATTGTAGGGAGATTGTAAGAGAGATCATGAAGATATCTGGTACGTATCTGTCCTCCTAAGGGATTGAAGAAAAGCTATTTAAAAATATTCTAATTAAGGGTTTTTTCAGTGCAATGTATTTCACAATGTACATTTTGGAGTGACACCTAGAATCTATGGATAAATGCAATGAAATTATTAACAGGGCAGACATAATTATATTTTAATTACTCTTCCTATTGGTAAAAGGCAGAAACATCCTCCACCAGGTCAAGGATATGATAATCTTTAGTTATCTGAATGAATACAGTATGATGATTTCTGAGTAGAAAGACTATGATATATTTGCTTTCTTCTTCTCAGGGCTGTTAATAGCAATGTTAAAGTGTAAGGCATGATTCTTCTATGTATACACTTAACTGACTGCCATGAAGAAAATCTTTGCTTATGCTAAACAGCATTTTCCTCTGAGGATGGCTCCAATGGTGTCAATATGATTGCTACCTGCCAAAGGTCTGGATTCTATGCCATGGAAATATTACAAATTATATTTGCCCATTATTTTTATTTTGTCTATGGTACTGAATTTAGAAAACCGCCCTGTTTCAGCTGGGATACAGTTAATTTTCTTCATAGAAGCTAGCATAGTGCTGTGTTTTGGATTTAGTACTAGAAGAATGTTGATAACACACTGATGTTTTTAATTGTTGCTAAGTAGTGCTGAGACTGCTCAAGGACTTTTTGAGCTTCTCCTGCTCGGCCAGGTGCATAACAAGCTGGGAGGGAGCACAGCTAGGACAGCTAACCCAAACTGACCAAAGAGCTATTCCATACCATATAACATCATGCTTGGGGGGGTTAGTTGGTCAGTCGGTCAGGGGGGAGAGTGATGGCGGCTTGGGGGGAGTGATCGTGGCTTGGGGAGTGATCACTGCTCGGGACGGGCTGGGCATCATTCAGCGGGTGGTGAGCAATTGCATTGTGCATCACTTGTTTCATATATTCTGTATATTCTCTTACCACTATTATTATTACTATTGTTATTCTTCTCTCTTATTAAACTGTCTCTATCACAACCCACGTGTCTTACTTTTTTTTTCCAGTTCTCTCCCCCATCCCACTGAGGAAGGGGGGTAGTGAGCAAGTGGCTGCGTGGTGCTTAGTTGCCACCAAATTATTACAAATTATATTTGTCCGTTAAACTTTTTATTTTGTCTATGGTACTGAATTTAGAAAACCCAACACCAATTTGCTTAAAGAAGAACTAGTTTGTGTTTTTGAAATAAATACTTACATCCACTTTATCTCGAGATAGTATAAGTTCCAAGAATAAACTTTGTTTTCATTGAAACTGGCTTGGACACACATAAAAGAATTCATGTTACTTTTACTGACTAGTATTCAGCCTGTTACAAGGGTACTGTCAAAATATGGACAGACCCACTCATATTGTGACAGTTTTTAACATAACCCTTCATGTCAGAATTTGAAACTAATTGATTCATTAGTTGAGATATGTATGTATATGCATATAGAGAGGGTTGATATGTATTTAAAGGTCACATATATATATACACACTAGATATGTGTGCACATATATGTGTAACAATACAGTCTAAAATGATCACATGTACAGCTCTGAAATACAAATTCCATGATAAAATCAAAGTGTCTATTCAATTTCTTTCTAAATTCAAAACTTTTCCCTGAACGTTTTCATCTGAGTCCTCAAAATTAGTGCCACTGAAGGCCATTTCTGTTTTCTCATGCCCTTGATACCTAAGCTTTGCTTTTAGAAGTCATATATGAGAGGTCAGACTACTTAATTGCCTAATTTACAGTTATACACACACACCCAAAAGAAAATAAAAAGTATACTCTTTCTTCTTGGTAGTATGAAGTCAAAAACTACTTTAAAAGCCTGAAATATCCTTTTCTTTTCCTTCTATGTCAAAAATGCATACATTTCATGAGTGAATTAATTCAGATATTTTGTAGCTGTGTGAAATTCATGTAAAGCCCCTAGCAATTGGCATTAGAGTTTGTGATGGAATGTAGTAGGGAGAATTTTATAATCATAGGACAATAATTTAGGTTTAGGATATTTGGATGTTGCTTTTTTTTTTTTACTCTTATAGTTACCTGAAGATACTGGTTCTGAAAAGGTACCCAAAAATCAGAGGGTCATAACCAAGTCATTGTTCCTGAAAGTGGGTTCAACTGTCCTTAAATTGTTAGTCCTATGTTAGTAGGGGTTATCAATACTGTAATTATAGGTGGTCAGAATTTTTCAGTGAAACTCTTCTTCACTTGGAATGCTACTTGGTAAAAATCAACAGATTTTGCTGTATCCACTTGACAGAGAATGATTAAGAGACGAAGGTAAAGTTTCTATAAAAGCAATTACCCCAAACTTGTCAATGCTAACTTGTAGAAAAACAGCTTTAAGCTCATTTAAATGAATTGATCAGCACATTTCAGCACTGCATTTTTACCACCAGGTTACAGGTTGTTCTGGGAGACTGGAGATAGGGAAACAAATATAAAAATTTTAAACCAAACATGCTGAAAAGCAAGTTGATTTCATTTTTAAAATATCCCAGGCTTCACCATTCAAAGATACATACTCAGAATTGCTTTGGCTGATGTACCTGGAAATTCACTAAGGCAGAAGCCCGGTTCTGACAAAGATTGTGCTAGAAATAAGCTCTGAAAACTTCAGTTTGAAAGAAGAAGAGATACAAAACCAAGAAGAAACCAGAGTTATAGCGCAGTATCATGGATATTTACTGTCTTTTTGAAAGACACAGGTAGTCTTTTTATTATTATTATTTTTAAATCACTGCTCTGATAAAACTTTAGGGGAGCTTTAAATGAGTTCATTTCTTATTGGCATTTAAGCCTGTTTTACCTCTTATTCTCTCCCACAAGATCAACCTTATGGAAAACACAAATTTCAGTACTTACAGCACTTTGTAGAGAACTACTGCATGATTGGATTTTTCCTCCATAAATACATATATTTGTCTTGAAACTCATAAAGAGGATTAACAGCTTAGCAATATTTTCAAGTAAAGAGTCCTTTGAGAGCAATGGTGGTGGAAAGGATTTTCAGGTTTGAATAATGTGAAATATGAAAAGTAAGCCTGCATTTGATGGATCTCTAACAGGAAAAAGTACAGACCTTTTCTACAGCATGAAGAAATGTTAGAGCAATAGAGGTGAAACAGTTAGTGATCTAAGGAAGAGATAATGTAATAATCCTTACAGAGTATGTGCTCAGTTCTGTTGCATGAGAGCCTTGAAGATATGTAGCCAGAAGAGTAAGTAAAAAGGTGGTAAGATCCCAGACTGAAAGAATTAACTTGTTGAAAATGAAAACCTGAGAGACTGCTGGAGGTTGTAGATCAAAAACACCTAATTCATTAACAATATGCTTCATTGAGCCTGTTGTAAGTATGAATTCATAAATATGTGAACATGTAAGCTTGACTTTAAAATATGGAAAATTTAAAAAAGTTTAATTATAAAGCATAAACGTAAATTAAAGTTACATTAATGATATAACCAGAAAAGATATTTTGAAGTCTGTTGGTAGATTTTTAGCACTATTCACATGGCCTAAGGGTTCTACAAACTCATGAAAATTCAACAATACTCATTCAAATCACTGTATAAATGGATGAATGTACTTCAGAAATAGATTCTTATTTAAAGTTGTGTCTGTAGTTTTTTGCTGACATTCTATTTTTGCTCTCACTTCATGCTTTAGACAATATTTGACAACACCAAAGACTTCTGCTCCTATCTATATCATGACCATTGTTATGAAAAATTGTCTGTATGAAAGACACTTTACTTTTGCCCTCAGAAAATGTACTTTAACATTATTATTTTTCTTTTGAATTCTACTCTTTAAAAAAAAAGGAAACAGCTAAAATACTTGCATAATTACCTTTCCTACTGTGTCTTTGAAGTTTTAGTTATTATTGAATATATTTTCCTCTTATATCTATCTTCCACTTGCCAATGGACCTAAAGAATAGAATTTCAAATAACATTTTATCCCATTGTTCCCAAGGTGGCTAGCATTTAGATTCATGCAGATTTGCATATGTAAACTTTTGTGTGCTGTTTTATACCAGAACTAATACTAATAACATGTTTTGGCTTCTGAACTGCTAGACATTTTGAAAATATGACCGAAGCTGGAAATGATCTTGCTGTACCATACAAAAATTAACCCTCCTCTTAATATTGTGTATCTGCTGTCTGCAGATATATTACTCTTTAATAGATTTCATATTTTTAATAGTCTTAGGTATCGGGTTGTTTGGCCATGTCATTATACGTCAGGAAAATATTTTAAAGATCACTGTGATATAGTCAGTTGCTGCATTTTACTTTCTTTTTAATGTGAAATGCTAAATGTTTTGGAGTGATGACTTCCTGTTTGAAATGTCTGTTTTGTTTTATTATACTTTGTGGTAGAGTTACAATTCAGGAGAGATGGAGCATTGCTTATGCATTTCTGGGAACAGGCAGCAAGCCAAGAGTGTGACCCTTGTTCAGTGCACAGATCTGCTACTGGCTGTGGGGATATTTTGACCTGTCTGTTCATTACAAGGGTTTGATCCTGAAATACACAGGTCATTGCGGCTTTCTGTTGACTCAGGGAATTTTAATTAATTTAATTTACTGCAAATTAACATAAACTTAAAAAGAAGCCTGCAATTTCTGTCCAGTGTACCTTGATGAGAATTAATTATAGCTGTGGTTTCTTGAGGAAACACCTAGCACTAAATCTTGATTTGATACTTGTGGTCAGAGAAAAGTATACACATCTTTCTTCTTAGACCTTAGTTGTGGGCTGCTATTTTTATACCTGGAGCCTCTTGAAAAAAATGCGAAGATTTGCCTTTTCTCTGTGTTCAGTGTTTTATTATTATGCACAATAATAAAAATGTAATTGAGAGCTGTGTCATAGGAGGCACAACACTTCTGAAGCTCACTCTCAGGTTGCTTCAGTTTGCATCTTATAGCTGGGCTAGAAGTTAGAATTAAGCTAAACTAAGATAACACTGCCAAAAAATTGATTGTATATTCACTTTTATTTAACTTCAGGAAGATACCTTCTTCTGAATTAAAATTTAATTCCTAAACAGTAAACTTTGCAGACCTGTGTAAATTCTGTGTTATAATCATTTACCGGCTGCCTAAGCATTTTCAAGTGGTTTTCAAATGTTAGACTTGTGCAGGGTGCTATATCTTAAAACTGACTTCTACTGACTGTAAGTAAAGACCATACCAAAAGTCAATGTAATATAATACAAACATACCCAGAAATAAGAAGAGGGTTTTGTTCATGGCCCTTCCTGCTTAAGCCCATTTTCCTTGACAGAAATATTCAGAACATACAGAGTGAAAAAGTAGAATTGATGTTTATATATAGAAAAAATCCAGAAGACATAAGTTTAGCACCTAAACAGGTATACTTACAAAAATGCACAGCTCTTTGCTCTGGAGGATCTAACCTTGAGAGATACTGTGGAGAGGTTTAAGAAACTGTTGGGCTTTGCTTCTATGAAAGGCCTTGGAAAATTTTCAGTCGTGCCTCAAAATACCTATATAACTAATTGTCTTGTCATGTTTAAAAGTTTTGGAAATACCTCATATTAGTTAATTACACATCCAAAGACTAGCTATATTGAGTTTTCCAGATCTGCTCTCGGTTCTGGCTCAAAACACCAGCTTTAGATTTCTACCATTTGATATGATGACAGGCAAGATATTTAGCTTGAAATCTGACTCTGTCAGTTGAAGGAAATCTCAGTTAAATTTGACCCTTGCTATCAATTAATGGTTCCATGTCCTCACACAGATTACAAGCACTTTAAAATTTCAGAAAATTGTTCACAAAATGAACCATTTTAATATCAGACAACTTTAACTTACTTTTTCCATTATTTTAATGTATATTTAATTCCTAGCCAGAGTTATATATTACTAATTCCTTGACCCAATACTGCCAACTATATTATTATATATTGGAAGCCTTTTACTTTACTAATTTTTTTTCCATTTTTTTTATAATATATGCTATTTGATGAAAATCACTAAAAGACAAATGTCAATGGAAATTTTAATACATTGAGAGAAGGGAAAGGTAATGGTTCAGGTCCTGAGATCCATTATTATCAGTGTCTAAATCATATCAGCCTAAGCAGGTCTATCTTCAAGTCTCTTGCTGTAAAAGACCATAATACTTTATGATATACATGTTAAAATTATAAGGTTTACAAGAATATAGTTATCATCTCATCCAGTCTTTAGAATATTGTCACTAAATGCTGGGTTCTGTTTTTATAACTTGAACTTTCAATTTTTAAGTTAAGCAATATGGTTTTTCTGAAAAACAAACAAACAAAAATCCAAACCAAACAATCTGGAGGGTGCCTAAATTCTATGGATTTAGGTAAGATTCAACAAACCATTTCTTCCAAAACGGAGAATGTTCTGAGAAAATAATAATATTGATTTCAGTATCTGGCACAAATGATTTGATTTCATTTTGGGATAATAATTCTAGTTTGAATATGATCTAAACCGCTAAAAGAAGGTCAGTGAAAAGATAATAGAAAAATATTATGAAGCTTTTCACTTCTGGACAAACAGTAACTTGGATAATTCTGAAATGAAACTCTGGGGGTGTTTTTCTGCCTAAGACATTTCCTAAAAGCCCCTTCAGGTGAACCTGGAGTGAAAAAGTAGGAAAAGAATAAAATGATACAACAACAATAAAAAAATCACTATTCATGTTGTCAGCATAATAGAATCAGAGAGTAGTTGAGGTTGGAAGAGACATCTGTAGATCACCTATACCAGCACCCCTGCTCAAAGCAGAGACAACTTGATTATGTTGTCCAGGACTTTGTCAGACAGGTTTTAGATATCTCCAAGAATGGAGACTTAACAATCTCTCTGGGCATCCTGTTTAGTTGTGCTGTGGTTTAACCCAGCAGGCAATTAAACACCACAGAGATGTTTGCTCACTCCCCATCCAGTGGGATGGGAGAGAGAACTGGAGAAGAGGTAAAATTTGTGGGTTGACATAAAGACAATTGAGAAGGACAGAAAAGGAATGGAAAATAATAATGATAAAAGAATATACAAAGCAAGTGATGCACAATGCAGTTGCTCACCAGCCAGTTCCTGAGCAGCCGCTGCAGTTCCCTGGCCAGCTCCTCCCTATTTTTTTGTTCAGCATGACATCATATGATGTGGAATACCCCTTGGGCCATTTCTGGTCAGCTACCCTGATTGTGTCCCCTCCCAGCTTCTTGTGCACCTCCAACCTGCTCACTGGCAGGGCAGCATGAGAAGCTGGAAAGTCCTTGACTTAGAGTAAGCGCTGCTCAGCAACAACTATCACATCAGTGTGATATGAACATTATTGTCATCCTAAATCCAAAACACAGTACTATGCCAGCTACTGGGAGGAAGATTAACTCTATCCCAGCCAAAACCAGGACAGTTTTTAGTTTTCGATCATCCTCACAGCCTTGTCCAGCTGAATCCTGAATATCTCCAAGGATGGGTATTCCCCAACCTGTTTCAGCAACCTGTTCCAGTGCTTAACAACTTTCATTGTAAGATTTTTTTTTCCTAATATCTAGTACCATCTTACTGCTACACATCTCTGAGAAGAGTCTGATTCTCTCCCTATAACCTCTCTTTTAAGGAGGATTGCAGTAAGCAATGTAATCTCTTTTTAGCTTGCCTTCTTTGTATGGAAGCTCTGTTCCTCATGTCTATTACACAGAAAGGTGTCTATGACAGAGGCACATCTTGCTGGAGAAGAGAGTAAATCATCTGGATTTTTGTAATAGGCATGCACTCGGTTCCATGAGTTGTTGATCACACAGAATCACAGAATCACAGAATCGCAAGGGTTGGAAGGGACCTCGGAAGATCATCTGGTCCAACCCCCCTGCTAAAGCAGGCTCTCCTAGAGCATGCTAGACAGGACTTCGTCCAGGCGGGCTTTGAATATCTCCAGAGAAGGAGACTCCACAACCCCCCTGGGCAGCCCGTGATGTTGGTATTCAACAGAGTGGTAATGGTCTAAGGAACAGAAGAGGTAGAATGGTGGAGATATTGATACTTTCTAATGAAGAAGTGTGGAAAAAATGTTGAAGTTATTAACACCTTCTTCATAATCAGAGGCCATAAGCAAAATCTAAATTTATCTTATTAAAAGAATTCATTAAGAAAGTAGCTACGACTACCTTGTTGTCTGCTCTGCATTTTGCATGCAAGGCTCTATGTTAGGGTAATGGTGAACTGAGCTCTTTATTCTTGTTAACCAACAGGAAGTAAAATTCAGTCTTGTCTAACACCTTTCTGAATATATATAGCTGGGATAAGTAAATTCTAAAGTCTAAATAGTGCAACACTGGTTTTCTTGAACCTTAATAATCCTATGACAAAATTAAAGGTACCAAGATTACAATCTCTTCTAAGAATATAGCAAGAATATGCATTCACCATACTTAATTGAACCAGAGTACTGTAGCAGAGAAAGCTTTTTATTTGGACAGCCACAGGTTAAATAAAATTGCTTGGGTCTGTAGTGAGTGTTGGGTATGTTGCTTCCCATGGCAGTGAAATTCTTTCTGATTTTTTTTTGTTGTGTTGTTACGTTCTGGGTTTTTTTTCCCCCTAGGATACTTCAGATTTAGATGCTAATTATAGCATTCCCAGTAATAGCACCATTTGAAGAGGAATCTGGCTGAGTTTCAGTGACTATAGACAATGGGCACCTGTCAAAAGAAGAAGATGGAAGGTAATTCCGTGCAACAGACCAAGAAAGTTGGCTAGGACTACCAAGATAGAGAGCCCAGTAGGTAGGAGGTAATTCCGGCAGGGGGAGATCGCGACCACCGACTCATTGACCACCTACCCAAATGATACCACCTACTCAAAAGAGAACAATAGAAGTGACCAACTGAGTTAGCGCAGTAATTTACATGGGAAGTGAGAAAATTTGTACCAATCACTAGAGAGGATGTTATTGATTATGTATGAATGTAGTGAATATGTATGTATTTGATTTATATAAGCTAACTGAGACAAATGCCAGGTATGCACGCTTGGAGGAGCAATCCCCCGTGCATCCAGCGCTGCAATAAAGAATGCCTGCCTTTTAACACTACATTGGTGTTACAAGGTTTATTCCCGATTTCGGTGACATAAGGGACTAGAAACTTGTCTCAAAATTGGTGGCAGGCAAGCTTAACTTAACCCTCAGGAGATCACACATTGATTGTGCACTTTCTGTTCTCCGAGAATCCTGTCCGTGACGCCAGTTTATAAATGTCACGATCCACTATTGGGTTGAACACTTTGGCAGAGGTTAAACCCCCTTGCTTTCCAACTGACCTCAGATAATTCTGGGAGGTTGGGGGCGGCTGGGCTTAACTTCTGATTAACTCCAATGTTTTATCGTGACTAGGTTCCTTTTACATTCTCGGGAACAGAATTAAGACTCAAAACGGAGTCAAGTGCCAAGTCACTTTATTTGGCCAACAACAAATGTGCAAGAGAAAAGCAGAGAAAGAGGAAAAGAAAGTGAAAAAGGGAAAGGGGAGGGGAAACAAATGGCACGGGAGTGTTGCTATAACTACCACCACGGGTCTATGTGCTGTCCATGCGGCCCAAGTGATCCGCGCCTGATGTATCTTCGAATCTGGTGGAGGGTAGATGTTCCTGGATCTTCTCTCTTCTGGTCTCCGCTGGTTCCCCTTTCATAGGGTTGTCTTTTTGTATAGTCAATGACGGTTTTGCATACCCATGCCTCCCACCCCGCAGTGGGGCGCAGGCCCAGTACCGTATGCTCGAAAGTTCTAGGGGGTCCGAGCCCCCTCCCCATTGTCGGTTCACTCTGGGCCCGGGTGCATGCACGGAGGACATGTACTTCAAGATAACAGTGTACTCCAAGATAACAGGACACACATTCCTGCGGGGGGGAGGACTCGATGGGCTGAAACTCCCCCACTCAATTGCTGTGGTGATTAAGCTCTGGTAGTTAAGCTTGCCTGCCACCGATTTTGAGACAAGTTTCTAGTCCCTTACACCACCCTGTGGCTCAACATTGGTGGCAAATATAGAGACAGTGATGAGGGAAAGGATTGAAACAAAGGCAGAAAGATTAGATCAATAACAAAGATTTTAGCTATGAAGGCCAAAATGTCGCAACGATATTAACTCTAAATAAGGCCAATGCCTAACATCAATAACAATTCTATTTCCAATAATAATAATAATAATAATAATAAAAAAACAGGTTAGGGAGACAAACAGTTTATGCAATTTGGACTGTGGATGACACAGGCTGATGTACGGCTCTGATTTGTTTAGTTCCATCAGGTGACACAATGGGTACAAAATGCATGTTTGTGACAACATGTTGGATTAACTGAATGAAACATGGGATGACACATGGCAAAAACAGTAATGTAGCTAGATCACACAATAGGTAAATAAGATTCGTCTAATCCAAGGACCTCCTGGGAGCCAGGAGAGCATATCAACGTTCCAGCCTTCCCAGGTTTGGATGGGAACATGGGCTAATTTCCATATTCCAGCAGTAAGTTGTTTAACGACCTTGCCATTGTCATCAATTTTTAAACAGCAATTGGAATCATTCAATTTCCCACAGACTCCGCCTTCTTCCGCTAGTAGGTAGTGGAGAACCATACAATGCTGATAAATTGCAGTTCACATTTGGGTTGCCTGAACTGCCAGTAGGTCAAGGGCCTCAGCTGTTTGATTGGTGATAATTTCTAATACGGCTTGCAGCCGGATAATGCCATTTAGGTTGTAAATGGGTTCTCGAGCACCACTAATCCATTCATTGGGGTTCCACGTTGCAGGTCCGTAATGTTGTATGATACGTTGGGGGTTCCACACATCTTTACTCCAGGACTGGCTACTCCCATCAGTGAGGGATGTATCAATAATTTTGGATCGTTTTTCCTGCTTCAAATCATCATATATTTGAACGCCTAAATGGTCCCTGCCCGTTTCTGGGAGTAAGAAAAACAAGGGACGGATCACCCCAACATAACATACTCCTGACCAGTTTGCTGGCAGTGCTTTATATGCATGGTTTCCACATATCCAATAGTGTCCCTCAAGGGCCACTGATCCCTTAGCAAAGAGTCCTCTCCAACGTTCTGTGCGGGGTGAAGGATCAAAATAAGGGGTGGGTTCCAAACCAAATGGGTCACTTTCAACACAACAATATAGTGATTCCTTCTCACAACAGGGTATGTCCGAACAAAGTTCTTTCCATGTTGTCCGCCAACAGGGCCAATCTATTCTGTTACAATATTTACAGTTGTAAGCTCCTGCCTCCTGGTCCCAAACGCAATCATGGCCTACAGTGTCACCTCGACTTACATTAGGCGTAAGAGACCAAAATCTGGGAAACGCGTTCATGTATCCTTCATCATTCACCCAGGCATAGGTATATATAAGTTCATCCTTTTCATGTGGCTCTTCCCCCACCTGAACGGGTATGCTTATGTTCTGATAGGTCCATTCACACGTGCTGTTGCCCACAAAGGAGCCGTATTTTGTGTTCTAGCCAGGCAATATTTACCCTTCTTCGGAAATTTTATGTGCCATGGTGAATCATGTGAGCTTTCCCATATTTTATTCCCTTTTGTTTCACTATATCTACTCACCAACCATTTTGGTAGCAAAGGTATAGCTACCCAGGGCCAACTTGATAGACCAAATGGTCCTCCACATATCCAGCATTTTGTGATATTATAAACACTTGCTATCTGTTCAGCAAATTGCACAAAAGAATTCTTTATATCATTCCCTTCATCCCCAAAGTCTCTGACGGGGTAACTGATCATTCCAGGGGTTACAGCCCATACAATACACCAAAATAACAAAATTGACATTTTGCACTGCAAATCCAACCTAAGCTTACAAAAGTTATAAAAACAATCACAAGAATGCAAATTGTTAAAATCAAATGTTGGTCTTCCCACATTCGGTCTTGTTCCCACGGAGATCTCCTGTGAAATGAAACAGAATGCCGACTTGCCCTGCTTGGGCTTCGTCTGCATAGTTAAAAGGAGGGAACAATCCAGCGAGTGTTAATTTTGTGCTCTTTTCCCCAGGCATCTTTAGCCTTCCAGGAATGTTTATTAAGGGGTTCAGCAAGTATAAGGGGGACAGCCCCAATGGTTGGCATTTCTACCAACACTGGCTGTCCAGGAGAAAAGGTTGGTTCTCTGGGAACATTAGGAGCTTGAGGTTTTTCAGAGATTTTATCATCTCTCAAACTGTGTCAAATGTGTGTCAGGATCCAATGTCACAGAGTTTTCAATATGATCCCAAGGATGAGATTAAGACACTAAATCCAGTCAGATGTCGTACAACCTTTCAACTTTATTTCCAATGTGGAGGGAGGAGGGAACAATGTGAGGAGGCAACTGAGGAAGGAAATGGGGAAGGGCAAAAGGGAAAAATCAAGAAAAAAGAGAAAGAGGGACAAGAGAAAAGGAGAGAAAGAAAGGGAGTGGGTTTACGTCAGGGAAGGTGGGGTGAAAGAGAGAGAGAGGACTAGCTACCACCGCCCTGCGCCCAGCAATGATCTGACGTCCCTGTCTGCTACTCCAGGTTCAGTTCACGCGATGCTGGCTTCATTGAGGTGGGTTCCAAGAGGTCCGAGGGGAAGGGACGAAGACGGGAAAGAGTCCATCTACTGGAGTGCACACACTCCTTTTATAGGGGTTGGGGTCCCTTGCTCATGCACAGATCGCACTTGCGTATGTGCTGTCTCCTTTGGACGCCTTCTACCCTTTTTGCGCCTTGGGCCTTGCGCAGGTGCATGGTCTTGTTTGTCTGCAGACCGTGAGGGTGGGATCTTCTGAGTGGGGGGAAGCGGTGGTACAATGGCAATGTTGAGACAAACTGCATTCAGTAATGGTTCTCTACAATGTGCTCTCAGAAAAGTATCCTTTGCTCATTGTGTGCTACGGCTCAGATGCATCTCCCCATCTTAAAACATGCTACAGAGTCTAATGCCTATAGTCCTCCTGGCTCTTAGTTTCTTAGCACGGATATCTGACTTCTGTACATTTGTATGTCATCATTGTACACATGCAAGTCACCTTAGAGGGTCTGTCCCTCCTGACACAATTAACTTTCAAAAATTAATGATGTGAATTAAACAGCATCATTTATAGATTTACAGACTCAGGCATTTGGTTCTCAGAAATGCCACTATTACTGTTGTTTGCGTAACATTTCCACCCATTTGTGCATGTCCTATAATGCCACCTTTAACTATACAGTCACATTCTGTATTTCCCATCAGCCTCTTAAGGAAGTGCTGTGATACAGGCTGCTCACTGACTGTGCACAACCCAATATTTTACTTTTTCCCTTTGCATAATGAAGGGGAACTCCAAGAAGTTTTCACCCGCCCTGCTTAGTTTCCAGTTAGGATTAAAATTTATGACATACCAAATGCCTTAATTATCAAAGTAAACTATCAACATTCATTTATATCTGATGACATAATAGTTTCTTATGTGTGTTATTTAACTAATCAGCTTTCTCTTTTCTCAGTTAGACACTATTTGTTTTCAGTTGTTTCCAACATTTTGAGCACAACCATAATAAGATGATTAACAGACCAGTTTAGGAATTGCTTGCTAGCATCAATCTTAGGATTTAAGAGTCATTACATGAAATATGAAGGATATTATATAGATTTGACAAACAATTCTATGCCACACAACCACAATAATATTAGTGTGAGCATTTAAAAACATTAGCCAAGCTCGACCGATATTAAGGTTAGTAAAATTATTCAAGTCCAGTGGGAGGGACAGAAAGACATTACTAACTTCTTTTTGCAAAATCTATCCAAAACTGTATTTATAATGTTAACTCTGATGAGCGTTTAAAGAATTGTATGTCTCAGAAGTATGAGTTCCATTAGTGCTTGAAAACAATACTCACCAAAGGCAAAATAATTATGACAATATGTATTAAAATAATTACATTTAGATATATTTGCTAAGCTTTGGACATTGTATTATAAAAACCAAGAAAATGATAAAATTATAAAATTAAGTCTCCACAGTGCTCAGATGCTTTCCCATGCACTTTAATTTTACTAGTGGGAGTTTTCTGATCAATTTCCTTTATGCCATCAGTGCTAGCAAAGCTTTACATATCTTGGTAAATTTATGATTAACTCGGTGAAAGGTTATAGACTTGCAGTAAGAAGGTCTAACTAACATCAAATAGTTGCTTTTGAATTCTGTTGGTGTAAACTAAGGTGTTACAACAAGACAGGCCAAGACATAATTTTAAATAGGCTTACTTTCAGACTAACTTGTCATCAGCCTAATATTTCTCTGCTTGATACTGATAGTAAAACTCTCATTGGTTTCAGTGGTTGGAGGATCATGATGGAACACTTCTGGAAAAAAAAAGTGAATACAAAGACACTGACAGACTTCTAAAATAAAATAAACAGTTTCCAAAGCATTAGAAAAAAATTGAACATGAATAACATAGCTTGAGATTAAAATGAAATATCATTGCAAACTGTCATTGTTTCAAATTTGATGTAATTACTTATATTTTAATAGTGGTAACTCCTCTCCTCTCCTCTCCTCTCCTCTCCTCTCCTCTCCTCTCCTCT
>JADKXX010010892.1:0-54729 GCA_017310255.1 Butorides virescens | reverse complement strand
GTGAGCGAGCGGCTGCGTGATGCTTAGCTGCCAGCCGGGTTAAACCACGACAGAAGTAGAGAAAATTGGGAGTGAAGTTAAGCCCAGGAAGAAGGGAAGGTTGGGAGGAAGATGTTTTAAGATTCAGGGTTTTTTTTATTCTCTCCTACTCTGATTTGATTGGTAATAAATTAAACTAATCTTACCAAGTTGAGTCTGCTTTGCCCATGATGGTAACTGGCAAATGATCTCTCCCTGTACTTATCTCGACCCACGAGGCTTTCGATATATTTTTCTCTCCCGTGTCCTTTTGAAGAAGGGAGTGATAGAGTGGCTCTGGTGAGCACCTGGTGTCCAGTCAGGGTCAACCCATCACAATGGTTCTTGAAAGTACCTGCTTGTTTCAGCTGTAAGCAGAGGCTGAAATAGTCGTCGCTTTTAGAAGCACTGGGACACAGGATCATGCATTTTGTTGCTTCTTGGTAACAGAACCTGTGTTAGCCTTTCAGCAACTACAATTTTGACTAGCACTTGTGATGGACTACCCGCATATGGACATGCAAGTTACTCTGTCTCATTCACACAGTAATACGTCTTAATGGCTAGAATATTATTTGACAGCATAAGTGATTTACAAAGGCTTTTTCAGATCTATTAATACAGATTACTGCAGACTGAAAAATAGTACCACAGTAAGAGTCTCAGACATGGTGGTAACACAGAACAGAGCAGTTTCCCTAGCAGTTGTTCTCCTTTCCAGGCTAGAGGCTTTGACACAGACTGAGCTTAACATTGTGGATGCAACCCCAAAGCCCCAGGCTGCGAGGAGTGCCTGCAGCCTCTCTCTGACAGAGATGTCCCTCTGTCCTGCAGGAGGTGTGCTGTTTTGGAGAAGATGTGCCACCAAGGGGAGTATTCACAGGAGCTGAGAGCAGGCGGCACAGAGAAGATAAAAAGGAAACAGAGAGGATCTTCTGTGTCCAGTTCTGGGCTCCCCTGTTCAAGAAAAATGAGGAGTTCAGAGGAGAGCAACTAGGATGATAAAGGGACTGGAGCATCTCCCCTATGAGGAAAGGCTGAGAAAGTTAGGGTTGTTCAGCCTGAAGAAGAGAAGACTGAGAGGGGACCTCATCAACACATACAAATATCTTAAGGGTGGATGTCACAAGGACAGAGCCAGACTCTTCTCAGTGGTGCCCAGCGACAGGACAAGGGGCAATGGGCACAAACTGAAACATAAGAGGTTTCAGTTGAATATGAGGAAAAACTTCTTCACTTTGAGGGTGACTCAGCACTGGAACAGGCTGCCCAGGGGGGTTGTGGAGTCTCCTTCCCTGGAGATAGTCAAAGCCCGCCTGGACAAAGTTCTGTGTAACATGCTCCAGGTGAACCTGCTTTAGCAGGAGGGTTGGACTAGATGATCTCCTGACGTCCATTCCAACCCTTGCCATTCTGTGATTCTGTGATCTTGAAGAAATATATATTCTAATGAATAAGGAAATCAAAGTATGAGTGCATAGTAAAAGGCTACATATTAGGTCTTATTTTAGTAGCATCATATGTGACTGTTCTCCACTGTTTATTAACACCACATAAAAGTCCATCAAAGCATCTTTTTTTTAATAGTTATGTGGTGTTGGCAGGGCTGCTGCGTTACTTCCTGCTAGGTAGCTTAAGGTATAAAACACCTAGAAAAGCTTTATTCCCTGTAATGAAAGTCTGTACATGAGTGAGATTTTAGTGGATAGATTAGTAATCTGATAAAAATGGCTGTGTGTAATTCTGCTTTATTATGATTAGTGGGTCTATTGAGCTTACTTGTTGGTACTGTCTTCTGTCTTTGTCTGATGAAGCACTTCAAATTGCAGTTAGCAATACCTTTGTTCAATCAATATGTAGCGCTGAGGAAACACATACAGTGTCAAGTTGTTCAGGGTTCCTTTTATACAAGTATTCTGCTATAGTGTCCAATGTCAAAGCACAAAAGCAATATATCAAATTTTAAAATCCCTTACTAGCTCTAAATGCAATAAATTTACCTTTTGTGGAGCAATAATTACAAATTTGAGTTATAGAATTTTGCCAAAGTCTTACTCTCTTCTTCCATCAAAAATTACATGAGTTGATCTCTCTTTAATAGTTCATTTTGTTGTCTGTCTGGCTTCTCACAGAAAGTCAGCAGCATGTGTCCAACAGGTCAGTTCTATCAATGTGAGCAAGCTGTTATGCTCATAAATTTAAGAAATATCCACTTTTCCTAAATGAAGATGAAACAGACTATCTCCCTGATTTGATCTCATAATTTCATACATTTTTAAAAATAAATGTAAAATAAAAAACCCCTATGTCCACAGAATTACAGGATTTCCACTTCCCAACTATCAGAAAATAAACTGTTAGGACAGTAAAAATAGATCTGGAGTCAAGATAAATTTCATAGCTAGGTAAGCAAGGCTTACCTGTCTCCATGAATTCCCAGCTAGTGCTAGAAAAGAGGTGATTTCTCTTTGCTTGGTATCTAACTATTTTAAGAATTGGAAAAGAAAATTACTGACAGAGACCTTGCACTGGTGTAAGTAGAGCAGATTTCTTTTTATGTGTTCCAGTAACTTCTACTCTTTTTCGAATAGCTTGTGACTTAATAATATTTTAATTTTTTTTAGACTGAAGCTGTCTCAAGGTAACCTTTTCATGCCCCCCCAATATTACCAAAACCAAGGCTACTGCAAAATAAATTATTCTCTATTGTTTAAAATTCTGTTGATCTCATTTTTGAAAAATTTTACCTTCACCAGGTTTTGGAGCACATGGTTAAAATTTCATGGTGGAGTAGCACCTGTGATGCCTCTGTGCCTTTTATCATCTGTATAAAACCTGCCCAAATCTGACATGATTTAATCCTTAAAAAATTATGATTTGCATGCCATCACAAAAAAAAAATTTAGATTTTAAGAAATGAGTGATCACTACACACCCCGTACACACACATATATTTCAGTCAAGGACTGAACAGGCTGCACCCAGCAACTGCAGCTCAACTGCTATGAACATGATCTGAGTAACAGATGAAAACAGAAAGATTACCTCTTTTGCAGTGTACCTTACTTTGTTTTTAGCATGCACAATATGATCAAAGAAGTAGCCTGATGAGAATGCAAAGGTAACAATAACTGGTGAAGGAGGAAGAAAGGAGACAGGGAAAGGAAAGTGCAGAAATGGAAAGATGAGATTAGGTCAAAAACCTAACAGGAGGGAAATGCTGGTCCAGTAGTTGGTTGGCTGGGGACAAGAAAAAATATTTTATGATGAAAATCCAAAAAGAAAAGGTAGGGGATTCTTGCACATAGCGTATAAAAGGCAGAAATGTTTTAATTTGAGAGTGTAACTTTCAACTTTGAGTATTGGCAGTGAACATTTAACTTAGGATTTACTTGTGTGGTGAGAATCTCTTTTGTGATTCAAGAAAATCTGATCTTGAAAAAACAAGAATCCAGAAGGAGAAGTATTGATATAATAATGGAAAAATTATCATACTATTAAAATTAATGGAAACCTTCCTAGAAAATAATTTAATTCTCTTCCCAGTGATAAATTATTGCAAACTCTCAAATTTTCAAAAGATCTTCTCAGTAAAGTATTTGTAAAGAATTACTTTAATGAATTCTTATTACATCCCCTTAGGCTTAGTTTTTACCGAGTTATTAGAGAAAATGTTAAAGTTTATGTTCATGTAGATTTATTTGGCCTTGACTATGCTTAATTAAGTCTGAAGAATGGCACATAATTATTGAGATACATGGAATGTATATCAGTAAGATCATTTATAATCTGCAGTGTATTTTTCATACTGGAAATGTATGGTAACTCTTTTCACTTTATAAAGCTCCCTTTCTTTTTCTTTTTAGCAATTATAGTTGCTTTGGCCATCCAGCACACAGTGTGCATAGATCATGAACACACTGAGTGTGGGCAAATATGTTCAGCTTGTTTGAGGCATTTTTTACTGTTTGCACCATGAACCTGAACTTTACAGTTCTGGGAGTTCTTAAAAGTAAATTGCTGCACACTATCATGTATTTCTGTACTAAAATTTAAAGCCTTGAAAAAATAAAACAGTGCAAGAAAAGCCAGGGCTGGTATGAGGGAGCTTTTGTTAGCTTATACAGAAATTATTAAAAAGTACTTTCATTCAGAACTTCTCAACAATGGCAACACTCAAGGACTTCCACTTTTGCCTGTGTGGTACATAGAAATAGGGAGGAAACTGACTAGTGCTTTATATCCTTGTCCTCTTCCACTATTACTGTTTAGATAGTTGTTCTTCTGTCTTCCTCACGCTCTTTTATGCCAAAATGTAAATTTTGACTAAACTTCTAGCTGTTATGGTGAGGTAATTCTTTGGCGATAGGTCAGGAACAGATGTAGCTCTGAGATCTTGATGGGGAGAGTTTTATTTGCTAGTCTGAGAAACAGAAGAATCTCCCTTTGACCCCAAGACTCTGCCTCAAGAGAGCAAGTGTATTGGGGTGAATGTGTTAGTGACAGAAGATTAGTTTTCAAGCTTTAGTACATTGCTATTAACCTAAATGTTCCTATCTGTCTTCCAATTTATAAAACTTTTGAGTGGTACAATTTTCAATCACTGTTTTTAGCACTAGACTTTAGCAAGGTTTATTCACTGAGAATTAAATCTTCATTTAATGGTGAGCAGCAGAAGTTGGATTCAGCAAGGGATCAAGGCCAGGGAGCAGTATGAATTTTTTAGAATTCTTTCAAACATATGGGATTTTGTCCCTCATAATTTCTGCAGTTTGGAGTTCAAGCTGGAAATATTAGCACTGGAAATATTATCATTGATCAAATGTTGTAACGTTTGCCCACCCAGGAAGGAACAACTGTGAAAAAGAAAATGACAATTAGTCTGAAGTTTCCTTTTCAAGTTACTTCATTTCTTCAAACATAAAGTTCTTCTTCTTTGGACAACCCACTTGTCAAAGACTGCTGGAGATGTGGACTGAAGGTTTCTGCACACGTTCATTGACCAATATAAGCCTTATATCTACCTATATGAAGCAGCAAAACAACATTAAAGACTCAGCCTAACATTGATCATATATTGCTATCTCAATAGCAAGATGTCTGATACATCAGTTACATGTTTTGACTCATCTCAGTCCTTCTTTGGCACTGGTAAGTATTATCAAACAGATTGTACAAATATCATAGGACTATATAAATATATTGTATACAGACTTCCACAAGCATCTGAACGGAGGTTGCCTTGTATGCAACTGTCCTGACATAGAAACAGAAATACTATAAACTCCAGCATCTGCATTTGTGCCCATTCCATTTAACAGCAAAATATCTTTGGTCACCTTAGAACAGTACTTAGAATGTCAAAATAATTATGCATCACAAATATCAACCATTTTAAACAAATGCAGCACATTTTCACAGTATGCATGGAACTTCATGTGGATGAACCTTTATTCTGAAGGTTCAGGAGACTGACATTTTATCCATCTTGGCCAATTTTTCAACAATGTGGTCAAAAAAGGAAGTCCAGAATGCCTTTCCACTTTTTTCTTGAACATTGGTTTGCCCTAGTTCACATAGATTTTTATATCAAGAATGTAATCAGTGAAGTCTTCTGCTTGTTAGTACTGTGTCTCATGTGGACCTACAGTGTTTCTTGTTTTCTGTTTCTTTAAAAAACCTGTAGCCTTAAGAAGCTGTTATTCATGGAATTGCTGCAGAGGCATCAGACAGGAGCTTCACTGTGGAGGAGTGAATAGTCTCTTGATTATTCCTTCGGAACAATGATAGGGAGGAATACAGGCCTTTTTTCTTAAAGCAGAGACCTGGGGTGAGAAGGAAACCAGGTTCAGAAAAATAGAGAAAAAGTTTCATCCCTACATGAAAGACTAGGGATAAAGTAAGGAAAAGTTCCATCACACAAATCAGGTTACCTTGTAGCTATTTCCTAACTCACTATTTTTTATTTTTATATGAAACTCATCACTGACTTGAAGTCATGTTGCAATGTGTTCATATTTAAAGAGTCCTAAATGATAACTTCCATGACTCAAAACTTTCTCATCCAGAATTTTGGGGGACTTCCTACTGACCGCTGTAAGGATGTTGGTGAAGTTGTGTGGTACTTTGTTATTCCAAGCATCCACTTCCCAAATTTGTTTTCCAGATAAACAGAGAAGGGAATTTGTTAAATGGAAAATACAATATATTTTTTACCATAAACTTCATAAACTGCTAATTGGGGATATTTTTTTCTAGTATGATTAATCAAAAGTGAAAATGAAGAAATTAACCAAGCTGGACCCTATGCATCACCTGAGTTTTCTTTCTGTGCTGAATGGAGTTCAACCAATATAGAAAGTTGATGCAAAATCAGTGCACCACTTACTTTCTGAAAATAAGACTTAAATGTGTAAAGGAGCCTGTGTTGGTTTTGCTATCACATTTTAGTCATCTCATGCAATACTGTGCAACATGTAGTTTTTTGTAGGACATCTAATTATTCCTAAAAACAAACAAACAAACCAAAACAAAAGCAAAGCAAAAAAATTATCTAAGTATAATCTAACATTCTAAAGTGCAGGCAAACAAGGTAAAAAACCCAGTTCCATAATAATGCAATTAACAAAATAAAATTCTGCTGCTGAGAAAGTTAAAAATCTATGAGGGTACAATCCCCATTAATTCAGTTTGAAAATAGATATAATATGATTAGCAGCTCAAACTACCAAAATTTAGATACTGTGAAGCTTGAACGGGTTACTGTGTCATGTGAGTTGATACTATGCTAAACTTCTGACTTGCTGTTTCAGAGATTGCTTCAGTAACACAGTAAACCAGTACAGAAATATTGAAAACAAAATTGTAGAAACGCCAATACAGAGAAAGTACTGGAAACTTGATTACAATAATAAAGTTCTTTTTAATGTGGTTGATATTGGTAATACCACATGTTTTTGTCCAGTTTTGGTCCAGTTATCCTGGATACATAATCTATATTTTCTACAGGAAAACCTTCCTGTTCCTCTTTTGGAAGATGCCATGATTTTTTTGAGAATGATTCCTTCCTCAAGCTACAGACATGAATTAGAATATTTCATTGAATATTTATCACATTTTTTTTAGATTTATGATGATGGAGTCCAAAATAAGAAAACTCTTGTCTGCTGTCAGTAGCACCTCAAAAACAAACGAATGAATAAAAGGCTTGGGGTTCCTGAAAGAAGGTTCTTATCGAATAAGAAGTGCCAAAAAGCAAAGGAAAGGGTTTGTCCCTCTTCAGTCCTTGAACCAGAGTCCATGCTGTGCTTTGGTTTTGTTCCTGTAGAGATATTCACAGAAGCTGGGTAGCTAACTAATTTCATTACAGTCATCTTTAATGATAACCTCAATAGCGTCTTCTTCTGCCAATAGGAGAAGTGCTCATTAACTGGAAGTGATAATAGCAGTTTAGGAGGACTTTCCACCATTAAAAATAAATTATTTTATTTATTTTCTTTCAGTCTTATTGCCAAGGAAAAACATTCGCAACATGTGGTAAGCCTGAGCACTTCAATGACATTCAATATTATTTAAAGGAAGATCTGTGAAATAACTACACAGTTCATCAAGCAGATGAGTATAAATAATACTTCCAATGTTTCATGTTGGCATATAAGTAATATAAGATGTCAAAACCAGCTGAGTTACCAAGGAAATAAAGCAAACATCATTCTAAGTCTGAATTACAGTGCCAGTGGAATTCTTAAATTCTTGCTCCATGAGCAAAACACCAAAAATGCCATTTATGAAAAAAATACTTCCACGTTCGTTAGAATATACCAGTTTCTAGAAACAATACAGAAGCTTAATCAAACAACAATAAAAATAAGCATAGTTTGTAATGTATAAGATTTGGGGTGGGTGGGTGGGTGTATTTTTTTAAGAAAATGTACAGTATTTTGGGTGTGTAAAGGCCAATCTCTTCTTGCACAAAACTTACAATTTAATTTCATTGGCTGGGCTCCCTTCAGACCTGACTCATCATCTTGTATTTGTTGGATGATGAGTTGACTGTCCAAGGAACCTGTTACTCCCACCAGCCCTGCTCTGCTTGTCTTGGTAGGGTACAGCAGGACTGCACTCTTTTTGGAAATAGTCCTGCCCCTACTAGTGTTGCTATCACCCTCAGAGCCCGATCCAACCTGACCTTGAATGTTTCCAGGGGTGGGGCATCTATCACCTCTCTGGGCAACCTGTGCCAGTGTTTCACCATGCTCATCATAAAAAATTTCTTCCTTATACCTAGTCTTCATCTACCGTTCTTTAGTTTAAAACCATTACCCGTTGTCCTATCACCCTACTAAAGAGTTTGTCCCCATCTTAAAATCCCCAGGACAGCTGGAAGTAGACGAATGAATAAAGTGGATAACTCTGAAGCTCAGAAATGCCTTCTAAATTCAACAAAATAAAGTAGTACCTGTTATGCACTTCTTTTTATCCCCTCACCTTTGTATAGGAGTGTCTTCAAGATAGCGATACATATAACGGTAATGAAAATATTTTACTTCTTCCTAATACATTTGAAACTGCAAAATCAGTTCCAAATGGATGCTACTGAAGCAATAGTCTGAAACTTGCTTATCTATTTTAGGGTGGTGGGTGAGCTGGAAGGAACCTCGTCTGGCTTATAGGCTTCCATTTATATTTGAGCATCGGAGTTAAGAAAAAAAAATCTCATTAAACATAATCGAACCACAAAATATGTTGTAATTAAGATAAATTTATGTGGAACTGTTCAATCAGAATAGAAGCACAATTAAGGGAAAAGTACTTTGTAGAAAACTACATTTCCTAGCCACCATGCTTGTAGCCACTGTCTTCTGTGTTTTGTCATATATCATCTTCCTGAAGTATTTGCTTCTCCCCAAACACTTGTTCATAATCCTATTGCATCTCATTTAATAAGATACCAATGGTCATCAACAGGTATCTTGGAGGTGCCAATGAGAGGTCTGTTGAGAAAGAAGAGATTGAATTTGGGCGTGTTGTCTATGCATTCCTCATCTGAGAGGCATCAGTAATTTTTGGTGTTATACTGCTGATTTTATTCATGAAATGCCTTCAGAAACACATTTTTATTTTCCCTTCTTTAAACAACTAGTTTCTGAGATCTTCTAGAAGTAATTTTAGATGTGAGATAGGGAATTCAAGAAGCAAGTTAAAATCTTATGACAGCAAAGACAATCGTCGATTTTTATCTATATGGTGTCTAATACCAAAGCATGTAGAAATATAGCATAGGTATATCTGTAACATTAGAGAATCAGAATTTTGTCAGATTTTCAGGACTGTCTTTCAATGGTTAATTCCATGGCTCTAAAGAAAGGCATTCAAAAGCCAGAAATATGAAGATGACTTCTCCCACAACTGCAGACATAAAAGTTTATGCCCTTCAGACTTTATAGAATTAAATTACGCAGACTGTTCTTAGCTCAGTAAGATATGCAGGTTGATGTGTTGAAAATAGCTCAGGGAATTTAGATATTTTCCATTAATTTTGACTGGTAAATAGACCTCTGCTCTACAAACTTCTTTGAAAATCTCACCATTATTTTTCAAAGGTCTGAAGACATCAAGTAAATGCTGTTAAAAAAACCTAGTTCAACAGCTTAAAAAGACTGTAAAGAGGAAACATACAAAAAAATTCTGTAAGAATGTTACTTTAAATTAATTCTATTGTGGATAATATTTTGATGTTTTCATACCAATATTTAAAGTCTTTTTAGACATTTCTAAAGATGTTCTTTAAAAATTGCATATATATTTTTTGACTATCACAGCACTTTTTGCTTTTAATGAACAGAAATATTTTAAAGTTTAAAGCAGGCTCATTTACATGACTTGTAGTTTATTGCTGAGATTTTTTTTTAATTGAAAAGTTCTGCTAATTTTAATGTATTTCATAGAATCATAGAATCTTAAAATGGTTTGGGTTGGAAGGGACCTTTAAAGATCACCTAGTTTCAACCAACCTGACTTGGGCAGGGACATCTTTCACTGGTCAGGTTGCTCAAAGCCCCATGCAACCTGACCTTGAACACTTAAAGGGATGGGACATCCACAACTTCTGTGGGAAACCTGTTTCAGTGCCTCATCAGCCATCATTGTAAAAAAAATATCTCTTATATGCAATCTAAATCTACCCTCTTTAAAACTGTTTCCTTTGTCCTGTCGCTACAGGCTCTAGTAAAAAAGTCTCTTTCCATCTCTCCTGTAGGCAACTTTGAAGTGTTGAAAGGCTGCAATAACATCTCCCCAGAGCCTTCTGTGCTCCAGGCTGAACAATCTCAATTCCCTCAGCCTTTCTCTATAGCAGAAGTGTTCCAGCCCTCTGACCATTTTTGTGGCTCTCCTCTGGAACTGCTCCAGCAGGCCCATGTCTGTCTTGCACCAGGAACCCCAGAACTGGATGCAGTACTGCAGGTGAGGTCTCACCAGAGAGTAGAGGGGGACAGTCGCCTTCTTTGACCTGCTGGTCACACTTCCTTTCATGCAGTCCAGGATAAGGTGGGCTTTCTGGGCGCAGCAGCACATTGCTTGCTCATGACCAGTTTTTAATCCACCAGTACCCCTAAATCCTTCTCTGCAGGGCTGCTATCAATCCATTCATCTCCCAGTCTGTATTAAAATTGGAGATTGCCCCTGCCCAGGTGCAGGCCTTGCACTTGGACTTATGGAACTTCATGAGGTACACATGAGCCCATCCATCAGGCCTGTCAAGGTCTCTCTGGATGGCATCCTTTCCCTCAAGCAAATCAACTGCACCACTCAGCTTGGTGTCATCTGCAAAATTGCTGAGAGTGCACTCAATCCTACACTCATTTCTTAAATAAATTCATTGAGATATGAAGATATGAATGAATAAGAACAAAGTGTTTTCAAAAATGCTTTTACTGATAAATGAGTAAATTCTCTGCCACTTCAATTTTCAGTCAAGTAGGAGAAAATGTGAATCTTAATCAATAATTAGTCAAGGTAGTGGTACTTGCTTGTTAAATAATGAACTCCTGGACTGCACTAGGAATACAGTTTTCCCTTTCCTTTTGTCAAGCTTAGCCTTGAACTTAACTGTACATTATAATTTCCCATCCTTTGAAATAGCTAAATTGCTCCTGCAAATTCCTTTGTATTTCTCTTTATTTTGTGAAAATGTGTTCTTGAAAAACTCATTATTACTGATGTTACAATAACAATATGCTTTGTTTCTACTTGTAAATAGCTAAATACCCTGTGCTCAGTTTAGGGCTGTTTTTATCTATTGTTGTTTTCTTTTTGAAGACTAAGTGCTGTATGCCACATTCAAAAAGACCTTTCTTGCTGTACGTACTGATACTTTCAAATAAAGTCAGAGCACTGCAATGACAATGAACCTTATGCAAAAAATGGTGATTCAGTTGAAGGTTAATAGCTAGCATTGCAGGAACATCAGTGTACAAGCTGTAATTAGGAGTGTCTGATGACAAGTCACACTCTAATATAAACAGAAAACATCTGCATGCTCATAGTAATGACTGTCTCTTTCCATACCATTTTTTGTGTTTTAATAACATGTTTATCACTAAATCTTAGATTCTTATTAAATCTCAAGCTAAAGCAAAAAATAAGTTTAAACTGCAGTTATGTAAATGGAGGACATGGCATGTGTAGTATTTTAGGTAGTAGTGGAAAGAAGATTCCACTGTCACCTAAAATGCTGCACATGCCTTTGCTCTTACCAATGTTTTGCCTTGCTGGAATGGTGAATGCAAAGGATGTATATTTTTAATAGAAATATTTGCACATTTCAGAATATGTACAGGCAAAACTCTTCATTCCTTTGGTGATTTAATAATTTGAGATAATGCATTTATAGGTGAATTTCCTTTTTTCCTTCTGCTAGCAGGCTTTACCTTTGTCCTTGTGCTTATAAACCATCTTCAGAGGAAGAAATAAGACTCAATTCTCCTTAATAAATACTGTACATCTGTGCTATCTTTCTTTTTGTTTTGTTAATTTGCATACCTTCCTGGCTGAAATGAAGAAAGTGTGACCCCAGATTAGCCTATCATCTGGTGATTATGGCATCCTGAGAAAGCAAGACATGGTGGAAAACTGGGGGCTCTTTGGGATCACATGTCCGTAATGTAGATGGATGCTCAAGTTCCTGCTAAGTAGTGCTTGTACTAGTCAAGGATTTTTCAGCTTCCCATGCTCTGCCAACCAAGACAGCTGACCCAAAATGGCCAAAGAGGTATTCCATACCATATGACGTCATGCTGAGTTTATAAGCTGGGGGGGTATTTGGCCGGGGGTAGCTATTGCTGTTTGGGGACAGGCTGGATATTGTCAATTTTTTCACATTACTTTCTTTTTCTCCTCACATTCCTCTTCTCACATTCTATGAGTTGTCTTTTTTTTTTTAATTTTCTTCACTAGGCTAACTCAGGTAAATTTTAGGCCACCTTCCCTTTATCAGCATATTCTGTAACTTCAGGGCTACAGCTCCTTTTGTTTTTCACATCAACTTTTTTGCTTTCTCCTGTACCTTCTTGTGAGGTGTCATTTTAGCAGTTCTCATTTCCACACAGCTTTGACCATTACTCTGGGCTGCATCAGGAGGAGCGTGGCCAGCAGGTCGAGGGAGGTGATTCTGCCCCTCTACTCAGCTCTGGTGAGACCTCACCTGGAGTACTGTGTCCAGCTCTGGAGCCCTCAGCACAGGAAGGACATGGAACTCTTGGAGCGGGTCCAGAAGAGGGCTACAAAAATGATCCGAGGGCTGGAGCACCTCTCCTATGAGGACAGGCTGAGAGAGTTGGGCTTGTTCAGTCTAGAGAAAAGAAGGCTGCGGGGAGACCTGATTGCGGCCTTTCAATACCTAAAGGGGGCCTATAGGAAAGAGGGGGATAATCTTTTTAGTAGGGCCAGCTGTGTCAGGACAAGGGGTAATGGTTTTAAACTAAATCAGGGTAGGTTTAGGCTAGATATAAGGAAAAAATTCTTTACAATGAGGGTGGTAAACCACTGGAACAGGTTGCCCAGAGAGGTAGTGGAGGCCCCATCCCTGGAAACATTCAAGGCCAGGTTGGATGGGGCTCTGAACAACCTGATCTAGTTAGCAGTGTCCCTGCTGACTGCAGGGGGGTTGGACTCGATGACCTCTAGTGGTCCCTTCCAACCCAAAACATTCTATGATTCTATGATTACTTCGGATGTGGATTCTAGACATTTTGGTGCATTTAGATTGTAATAGTTTCCCTGTCATCTTCTTATTTTAGTCCTTCAGCTGTTCACTGCATTTCATTTCACTAACAAACTTTCCTAATTTCTCAGTCTTTCTTACTGATTTGGTGAATTGGACCAATGTATCTTTTTCTTAGTATCCAGATTCTCAACATTTATTAAATGATTGAATATCATCCCTGCGTTTTGGTTTTGAAGATATGTGATTTTTAATTTCTAACCGTAACTTTTAGGTCTTACCACTGTTCATGTTCATAGAGCTGCCACAAGTTGCATTATATGTACCTATTATTGTGGCTGCACCTCCTCACATTCCACTATGTTAATAACTGCTTTTATTAGATTTCTGTATATGTAAAGCCAGGACTTCAGCTGATAAAAGTTAGAATATATATCTTTAACAGCATTGTGCCAGTATACTCTAACTGCAGCAGAAACAACAAACCTAAAGCTAAATAAAGACTGAAAGCAATTACTTGGGATTCAATCTCATTATGTTCATTTGTGTGGGGGAGGTACTGCCTGTACTGTTTTCAAGTCTTTGTTTAATTTTTTATAGTGTAAACAGAAAGGTTTGAAACTAGGGATTTGATCTAGGAAGAGAAACCAGGGTCTTTGTCCTTGATTCAGTGGCTGTTGACTGTTACATCCTGTGATATCAGTTTCAACAAATATGTCAGGGACAAAAAATGGACTGAAGTGAAATGCAGAACTTACGATAATGTTGAAATAATAAGCGTAGTCAATTTTCATAATAGTATGAAGTGCACTGCTGTAAGTGATATACAGGTGTAGGAGTGCTTCTTTTGTTGTGTGTGCATCCTTTTTCAAATGAACTGCTGGCACAGCTTGGAATGCAACAAAAGTTAAACACAGAATGGTCCCTCATGAAATGTAGATTTTTTGTCACTTCTTTTTTCCTACTTCCATAATTTTTGTAGGCTGAATGTTTCAGTCCTTTTCAAAACAAAGGCTCCTGGGATGTGCTTACCACTTTTCATCACAAAGTAATGTGAATCGAAAGCTTTGTTCTGAAACATATGTGAAATCTAGTAGCTGTTTCTTCTGAACTGTCTGTACTGATTTTCAGTCTGCTCAAACTTGAAATTTAGAAGTACAACTGTATTAAAGAGATAGGTCATAAAAATAAAAGTTTTGGCCAAATCTTCTGCACATAAAATCTGCAGGTTAATAGAGCTTTAATTTTACCCTGTATATGATCCACTTTTGATAATAGCTATCAATATTTTTTTTTCTAAATTTCATTCTGTACAATAGAGTGAGATATTTTGAGAGTCTCTTCGCTGAAAGCCATTTATGAATCCAAATAGTCATTGTTATTTGTTTCAGTATACTATATTAATGATAACAACATCTATCTTTAAATATAGGGGGCCATCATATCTTAATCTCCTAGTCTCTAATAAGAAAGGACATGGAACAAGTTCAGCTCATTGAAAAGTGAGATTGTGATGTAATAAAACTGGTAATTCTGAACACATTAAAAGTATCAAGGGTATGAGACGCTCCTGAGCACTGGGTCTGCAGATAATTCTACTCATTTTCCGTAATGACTTAATGTCCTTTTGAATGTGCTATTAGTTATCACACCAGCCTTGATCAAAAGACCTGAGGTCAGGTATGTTTGACTTCTGTAATTACAGCATGAAATAGACAGGTCACTTAAAAATCTTGACTATGTTATCCAGTGAAACTTTGGAAAAAAGCAGGAAAAATAACACTTGTATTACATTCAGTGTATACCTTATTTAGTACAGGGAAGACCACAAAAGAATTGCAAGTTGCAATTGTGAAGAATATAACTCTATCATCACAATTAACTACACATTCTAAATACTTTGTCTAGTTCTTTCCTTTTCAAATATAGTTGTACAGCTTGGAAGAAGCAGGGTGAAAAAGTCCAAATATCTAAGGGAATTGCTAATGAACAACAGTACCACATATGAATTTATTTTATATACTTGAACTATCATACATTGTTCAAACACTTCCTAACCACAATGGCTAGTGGTGGTTATAAAACTAGTGTATAAAATATAGTGGCTATACGTGTCACTTTCATCTGTCACATTAACAATTATTAAGAGTTATATTATCATATCACATTTCTTTGCTAATCAAAAACATTTGCCACAACCAGCATAAATACTTTAATTTTAAAATGTTGGGTTTTTTTCTTTTTTAAGAAGAAACAAGATCATTAGATTTTCTTTGGGTAATAGAGAAGTTTGTGCCTATAAATGTAAATTCAATGCCAATACAATGTCAATACAATATCAAAGGCTGATTTTTTCCCTTTATGCTGAATTAAAATCTCTTGATAGGTGAGATGTAAAAAAAAAATGCAGAATAATTTCCACTCTTGATAGAATGGAAGACCAGTATATTTAAAAAGTCATTTGGGCAGTTTTCTGATTTGTAGTTTCATGGTTGGACCGAACAAGTACTGAGGATGTACAGATACCTCTCATATCAAGTAGACCTCAGCTCTTCTGAAGATCAAGATTGATTCATAGCCATTTTAAGAGGGGGAAAGACAGTAGGGTCCAAAACACTCTTTGAAGGAAAATCACAGTAATATTAGTGAATGGGATTTTAAGTGCCATTTTAAGTTTTGAAATAATGCCATTGTATCATAGAGGGCTTTAACTTTGTTGTCACTGGAGACCAATATCTTACTGAAAGTCAAGGTAATGTTTTTGCTGACTAGCTATTCTTCTCAGATAACATATGCACGTGAATTATATTGGAAAACAAAATGTGAAGGTGTAGTAGAAAGCCAGCTTCAGCAACATGAAATATACAGGGAAAAAATGTAGTAGTGATAACATTTGCAAAAAACCGAGTATATGACATGGGATGATGTTCTACACTGAAGCACTTTACTTTTACAAAAGGCAAACTGGGTATATAAACATGAGGTATCTTTGAAAATGAAATTTGATGTTAGATTACCAGATACCAAAGCTTAATAAATTAGCTCTTGTCAGCTGCAGAATGGTTTTGACACATGGTGAAGGTTAAAACTAACATTTTGCTTTGCACACATAATTGTTCTCTTTTGTTCATCTAACAAATTGCATTTTATCTCTTTGGACTCTGACTATATAGAATTTTCCACCACTTCAGGACTTCTAAAGTGTATATCCCATAGTCTCACATCAGTCTTGGTTGTGGACATTTGAAAAAATTCTATCATTAACATTTTTTTAATAATGTTCATTTAATTAAAAAACAGTTCAGTTAGAAAACTCCCAGTCAGTTTTAACTGCAGTTGCTTGGATTCATAATTTGAAGTATAACTAGCCTTTCAAAGGTAATGAAGCAAGATGGTTAACATACTGAGATTTAAAATGCAGCTGCAGTAAGTGCTTCTTAAGATTTTTACCATAAAATTGGTATTCTGAGCCATCACATTTTAGATACATGGCACAAATAAGCAATATGAAAAATATGCTGTTGTTCAAAATTAATTTACAGCATACTCTCTAAAAGCTTCATAGGACATTCTATGATATACAGTATATTTTAAAGATATACTAAAAAAACAAACAAACTTGGCTAATTGTGAGCTTTAATGCAAATCCATATTTGTGTCTTATTCATGCATATTTTACGTTGTAATTGTTCTGGAAGCAATGCTATGAATGAATATGACTTACAGTTTGAGGAGATACTAATGGATACTCTTCCAGAAGGCTGGTTTACAACTAATATATGAGAATAACATGTGTGTTCAGTTTTTAAATACCAACACCAGGGTCAGGAAATAGGAAAGAAAAAAAAAAAAAACAAAAAACAAACAAGGAGATGGAATTCTGTATTCCATCTTAATATGAGCTGGCAGTATGCTCAGGTGGCCAAGAAGGCCAACAGCAACCTGGCTTGTATCAGAAATATTGTGGCCAGCAGGACCAGGGAAGTGATTGTCGCCCTGAACTTGGCACCTCAGGTCTCACCTTGAATACTGTATTCAGTTTTGGTCCCCTCACTACAAGAAAAGCATAAAGGCGCTGAAGCATATCCAAAGAAGAGCAACAAAACTGGTGAGCACAAGTCTTACAAGTACCAGCTGAGGGAACTGGGATTATGTAGTCTGGAGAAGATGAGGCTGAGGGGAGACCTTAATGCTTTCTACAACTACATGAAAGGAGTCTGTAGCAAGGAAGGTGTCAGTCTAAGAAAAATTAAAAATAGCCCCAGGTGGAGGCCAAGAATGAGGAAGAAACAAATACACCATGCTTCTTCCTGAAAAAGACTCAGAGTACTGATGACTTCTCATAAAATCTTAACCTCCATTTTCCTTGAGGAATAGTCAAAATCAACCTTATGATCCCATGAGATGTTGGAAGCATGAAAATAACATCATAAAGAAGAAAGAAATTTTAGGGAGATTTGTATAATAATGTTAATATTATCACTGAGTCTTTTCTGTCTTAGTTAAATAATTCTGACTATTAGATTGCAGTATATTAATAGGCTTGATGAAAAAATTTTTAGCCTACCAATATGGTATTTTTTTTTCATAATAAAATTTTGAATATAACAGTGTAGGGATAGATGACAAGATCAGTCATAAAGATTCTAGCATAACCTGGTGTTCAGTTCACCATTTCTGGATGCCCCTGATTAATCAGTCTCTGTTTCAATCTGAAAAAAAGATAAAGAGGTTTCAAGGATTCTGAAGTATATCTAAAAAACACAGGCTCTCTGTGGGTCATGTTTACCCATATATGATGCTATCATTAATTATTAGATTGGCCACTGCCAAAGACGTTTCAAAGGACGAATTTTTGTTATTGTTGGCCTATTTAAGTCCAGAATAGTTTTCAGGAGAGTCAGCCCTCCAGAGAAAGATGGATTTCCATGAAATAGCAGAAAAAAATAGGCTTAACAGAGTCAGTTTGGTTTCTTACAGCTTTGACAGCAAAATGATTTTCCCATTAAAATCTTTTGGTTTGTACATGTGAAATACACAAAATGACAGCATTACAGAAAGACTGAGGTTGGAAGGGACCTCAAGACATCATCTTGTCCAACCTCCCTGCTAAGTAGGGCCCCCAAGACCCAGCTGACCAAGACCACATCCAGACTGCTTTTGAACCTCTCCAAGGATAGAGATCCCACAACCTCCCTAGGCAACCTGTGCCAGTGCGCTTGGTCACCCTCACAGTAAAAAAGAGTTTCCTGATATTCAGATGGAGCCTCCTGTGTTTCATTTTGTGCCCATTGCCCCTAGCTGTGTCACTGGGCACCGCTGAAAGGAGCCTGGCTCCCTCCTTTTTGCATGCTCCCTTCAGGAATTTATATACACCAATAGTATATCCCCCGAGCCTCCTCTTCTCCATGCTAAACAGTCCCAGCCCTCTCAGCCTTTCCTCATAGGAGACATGCTCCAGTCCCTTTGTCATCTTTGTGGCCCTTCATTGAACTCTCCCCAGTATGTTCATACCTCTCTTGTACTGGGGAGCCCCAAACTGGACACAGAACTCCAGCTGTGACCTCACCAGTGCTGAGTAGAACAGAAGGATCCCCTCCCTCAACCTTCTGGCAATGTTAGTCCTAATGCAGCCCGGAATACCATCAGCCTTCTCTGATGAAAGGGCACATTGCAGGCTCACAGTCAACCTCGCGTCCACCAGGACACCCAGGTCCTTCTCCACCAAGCTGCCTTCCAGCTGGCTGTGACCCCCAGTATGCCCTGGTGCCTGGGGTTGTTCATCCCCAGGTGCAGGGCTTCGGGCTTCCCCTCATTGAACTTCATAAGGTTCTTGTTAGCCCGTTTCTCCAGCCTGCCAAGGTCTCTTTGGGTAGCAGCATGACCCTCTGGCATAGCAGCCAGTCCCTCCAGTTTTGTGCCATCTGCAGACCTTCTGAGGGTACAGCATCTGCCCCATCATCCAGATCATTAGTGGAGATACTAAACAAGACTGGACCCAATAATCGACCCTGGGCTACACTGCCAGTTACTCACCTCCAATTAGATTTTGTGGTACTGATCACCACCCTCTGGGCCCAGTCATTCATTCAGTTTTCTATGCACCTCACTGTCTGTGCATCCTGCCCAAATTTTAACAGCTTCTCTAGTAGGATCTAATGGGAGACAGTGTCAAAAGCCTTACTGAAGTCCAAGTAGACATCCACTGCTCTCCCTACATCTACCAGGCCAGTCATTGAAGAAGGTTATCAACTTGTTCAAGCAAGACTTCACCTTAATGCATCCATGCTACTACTGCTCATGATTTTCTTGTTACTTTATTTGATTCCTTGTTGTTTCAACACTACTATTTTTGTCTTCAGCAGGAGCATGATCAGATCCAAACAGAACTGTCTAACCTGGTACAAACTGTTACTTTTTGATATATGTTTACCATGAATTTTGGTGGAAGGGTAAATTCTGTCTATAAATGTCTCAAACCTGCCCTTAGCTTAGATTCTCCACCAACCTGTGGCATAATTTTAATTTCACATATATGTAGTCATGCTGGTTTGTTATTCACAGCAATAAAGTTACAAGGGTAAACAACTATGCAGGAAGTGAGAAGTGCAATGATTAGAGTTACTGGAAGGAAAGTAGGATCTGCATTCTTCTAGCAAATGTTGAACTAGTGTATCATCATAAATCTTTTGGGTCATGTGGCCTTAAGCTTTTTTAGGTAAAATGACACAGAATTATTTGCATGTTCTGTGAAGCTTCCGTATGCCTATCTTCATTTTCATTACTTGTTTAAGATTTTCTATAAACAAGTGCTTCACTACCAATAAAAGGCAGGCTACAATTCAAGACTCTTTTTGTGTGCATAAGGCATCCACTGGGGAGGCCGGATCCTCTGTTAGCATTCAATGTACATGTTAGTGAACCCACATCAACTAAGATTTCAAAGCATGGGTTCTTTGCTTTATTTGTAACTGTTTCATTTTTATCTATTCCATGCAAGTTTTGGTGTTGTTTGCAAGTAAAATGTAAGGATTCAATACTAATGCTATTTTCCGTAATTCCTTTTGGTTGCATAATTGAATCAATGGTACTAATTTTCAATGTTTCATTATTCAAACTCTCTCTGACTCATGCTAATGGACCTGGTCAGAAAATTCAGGCACTGTGGCGCTTTTTTTTCTTAAATGGATTAATTTAACTATATACTAATTTGTTCATCAGTTCCTGTATTTTGCTGTTGTTCATTTGATTTTGCCCCACAATAGATAATTAATATTATAAATAATAAGATGTTAAGGATTATCATCTTTGCCCATTTATATAAAAAAGTCAGATGACAGAAGATGCTTGTAGATGTAATCTTAAGAGAAGGAAGAAATGTCATGACGTTCAGCCCCCTTTTGGATAAAACATTGTCCTGGTTTCGGCTGGGACAGAGTTAATTTTCTTCACAGAAGCTAGCATAGTGCTGTGCTTTGGATTTAGGGCTAGAAGAATGTTGATAACACACTGATGTTTTTAGTTGTTGCTAAGTAGTGCTGAGACTGCTCAAGGACTTTTTGAGCTTCTCCTGCTCGGCCAGGGGCATAACAAGCTGGGAGTACAGCACAGCTAGGACAGCTAGCCCAAACTGATCAAAGAGCTATTCCATACCATATAACGTCATGCTCGGGGGGGTTAGTTCGTTCGTCGGTCGGTCGGTCGGTCGCGGGCAGAGTGGTCGCAGCTCGGGCTGTGTGATCGCTGCTCAGGGGGAGCGATCGCTGCTCGGGACGGGCTGGGCACCGGTCAGCGGGTGGTGAGCAATTGCATTGTGCATCACTTGTTTGATATAGCCTGTATATTTTCTTACCATTATTATTATTATTATTATTATTGTTATTCTTCTCTCTTATTAAACTGTCTCTATCTCAACCCACGGGTCTTACCTTTTTTCCTTTTCTACAATTCTCTCCCCCATCCCACTGAGGGGGGGGGGGGAGTGAGCGAGCGGCTGCGTGGTGCTTAGCTGCCAGCCGGGTTAAACCACGACAAACATCATTTAATCTTTGATAATAAACTGTCTAATTTAAAGTAATGGGAAAAAAAGACACCAGAGTTGCTACCCTGGACTTCAGGAGAGCAAATTTTAAGCTATTCGGGGAGTTATTTAGCGGGGTACTCTGGGAATCTGCTTTTGAGGGCTTAGGAATCCACAAGTGCTAGTCAGTCTTTAAGAACCACCTTTTAGAAGCACAGCACCAGGCAATCCCATTGGGTTGTGAGTCAAGCAAGGAGGACAGAAGACCAGCTTGGCTGAACAGGGAACTCCTTGTGGACATCAAGAGGAAAAAGAAATTGTATGATCTCTGGAAGTGAGGTCAAGCTTCGCAGGAAGATTACAGAGCTGTGGTTTACATATGCAGGGAGAAAACATGAAAGGCCAAAGCTCAAGTTGAAACTGGCCAGTGTTGTGTCAGATAACAAGAAGGCCTTATTAAACTATGTTAATAGCAAGAGAAGGTCTAAAGAAATCATTGGACCGATATTTGTTGAAGATGGTCATCTGACTAATAAGGATGAAGGAAAATGGAGGCATTCAATGTGGTTATTTGCCTCAGTCTTTAATAATACTGATATACCTTGGGCTGCTTGGTCAGAGGACCACAAGTGCAGGAACAGTGACTTTCCATTTGTGGACACTGAAATTGTATAGGACCAGCTGTATCAGCTGAACGTTCACAAGTCATTGGGGCCTGATGGGGTTCAGAGTATTGAAGGAGCTAGCAGGTGTTATGGCAGAACCCCTCTTGATCATCTAGCAAAGGTCTTAGGAGTCTGGGGATGTCCCTGCTGACTAAGAGTTAGTCAATGTTATTTCAGTTTACAAAAGGGGTATGAGGAAAGACCCAGGGAACTGCAGACCTGTTAGTCTAACCCCAGTTCCTGGAAAAAATATGGAGATTATGCTGGGTACTATAGAAAGGCATTTAATGCAATTGTCAGGCACAGTCAACATAAGTTCACAAAGGTAAGTAAGTCCTGTTTAACTGATTTGATATACTTCTGTGATAAGACCACCAGTCTAATAGATGAAGGGAAGGTGGTGGATGTAGTTTTTCTAGATTTTAGTAAGGCTTTTGATACTGTCCCTCACAGCATCCTTCTGGACAAGTTGTCCAGCTGTGACATGAGCAGGTTCACTGTGTGCTGAGTGAAGAACCGGCTGAATGGCAAGGTTCAAAGTGGTTATCCCCAGGGTACTCAGCCCCCCCAAGCTAGAAGACAGGGGTGATGAGTGGAATAAACCCCACATAAACCAGGAGGAAGCAGTCTTTGACCTGCTATGCCACCTGGACATCCACAAGTCTATGGAGCCGGATGGGATCCACCCCAGAGTGCTGAAGGAGCTGGCAGAAGAGCTTGCCAAGCCACTCTCTATCATTTATCAGCAGTCCTGGTTAACAGGGGAGGTCCCAGATGACTGGAGGTTGGTAAATGTGATGCCTATCTTCAAGAAGGGCTGGAAGGAGGATCCGTGAACTACAGACCTATCAGCCTGACCTTGGTACCGAGGAAGATTATGGAGAGGTTCATCTTGAGTGTACTCACCAGGCATATGGAGGACAATCAGGGGATCAGGCCCAGCCAGAATGGGTTCATGAAAGGCAGGTCTTGCCTAACCAACCTGATTTCCTTCTATGACCAGGTGACCCACCTGGCAGATGAGGGAAAGGCAGTGGATGTTGTCTATCTGGACTTCAGCAAAACCTTCGACACAGTGTCCCACAGCATTCTCCTAGAGAAGCTGGCGGTTCATGCCCCAGTCTTCACTGGCAACCTCCTCACCCCTCCTGAGTTGATGGATGGCATGAGGGAGACCAGGAGGGTAAAACCCCTCCTGCTGTAGATCAGGTTCGTGACCACCTGAGGAACCTGATGAGATGCATCCCAGAGTCCTGAGGGAACTGGCCGATGTAGTTGCCAAGACACTCTCCATGATAGCTGCAAAGTCATGGCAGTCAGGTGAAGTCCCTGGTGACTGGAAGAAGGGAAACATTGTGCCCTTTTCAAAAAGGGTAGAAAGGAAGACCACGGGAACTACTGACCTGTCAGCCTCACCTCTGTGCCTGGGAAGATCATGGAACAGATCCTCCTAGAAGCTATGCTAAAGCACATGGAGGCCAGGGAGATAATTCGAGATAGCCAGCATGGCTTCACCAAGGGCAAGTCCTGCCTGATGAACGTGGTGACTTTCTATGATGATGTGACAACAGTGGACAAAGGAAAACCAATGGATGTCATCTATCTGGACTTCTGCAAAGCCTTTGCCATGGTCCCGTGCAACATCCTTCTCTCTAAATTGGAGAGCTATGGATTTGATGGGTGGACTGTTCGGTGGATAAGGAACTGGCTGGATGGTCGCATCCATAGGGTAGTGGTCAATGGCTCGAAGTCCAGATGGAGACTGGGCCTGAGTGGTGTCCCTCAGGGGTCCATACTGGGACCGGTGCTGTTTAACGTTTTCATCAATGACTTAGCGAGATCAAGTGTACCCTCAGCAAGTTTGTGGATGACACCAAGCTGAGTGGTGCGGTTAACACACCAGAAGGATGGGATGTCATCCAGAGAGACCTGGACAGGCTGGAGAGGTGGGCCTGTGTGAACCTCATGAGGTTCAACAAGGCCAAATCCAAGGTTCTGCACCTGGGTCAGGGTAACCCACAGTATCAGTACAGTCTGGGGGAGAAAGGATTGAGAGCAGCCCTGCCGAGAGGGACTTGGGGGTGCTAGTGGATGAAAAGCTGGACATGAGCCAACAATGTGCGCTGGCAGCCCAGAGGGCCAATTGTATCCTGGGCTGCATCAGGAGAAGCATAGCCAGCAGGTTGAGGAAGGTGATTCTGCCCCTCTACTCAGCTCTGGTGAGACCTCGCCTATAGTACTGCGTCCAGCTCTGGAGCCCTCAGCACAAGAAGGACATGGAACTCTTGGAGCGGGTCCAGAGGAGGGCTACAAAAATGATCCAAGGGCTGGAGAACCTCTCTTATGAGGACAGGCTGAGAGAGTTGGGGTAGTTCAGCCTGGAGAAAAGAAGGCTGCAGGGAGACCTGATTGCGGCCTTTCAATACTTAAAGGGGGCCTATAGGAAAGATGAGGAAAATGTTTTTAGTAGGGCCAGCTGTGACAGGACAAGGAGTAATGGTTTTAAACTAAAATGGGGTAGGTTTGGACTAGATATAAGGAAGAAATTCTTTACAATGGGGGTGGTAAAACAGTGGAACCGGTTGCCCAGAGAGGTAGTAGAGGCCCCATCCCTGGAAACATTCTCAGCCAGGTTGGACGGGGCTCTGAGCAACCTGATCTAGTTAGCAGTGTCCCTGCTCACTGCAAGGGGGTTGGACTAGGGGTCCCTTCCAACCCAAAACATTCTATGATTCTATGATTTTAGACTGGTGTACTCTTCAGTAAAAAACTGGCTGGATGGCCGAGCCCAGAGAGTTGTGGTGAATGGAGTTAAATCCAGTTGGTGGCCGATCACAAGGGGTGTCCCCCAGGGCTCAGTTCTAGGGCCAGTCTTTTTTAATATCTTTATCAACAACCAGGACAAGGGGATTGAGTGTGCCCTCAGTAAGTTTGCAGATGACACCAAACTGAGTGGGAGTGTTGACCTGCTCGAGAGGAGGAGGGCTCTGCAGAGGGACCCTGACAGGCTGGATCGATGGGCCGAGGCCAATTGTATGAGGTTCAACAAGGCCAAGTGCCGGGTCCTGCATTTGGGTCACAAGAAACCCATGCAATGCTACAGTCTTGGGGAAGAGTGACTGGAAAGCTGCATGGTGGAAGAAGATCTGGGGGTAGTGGTTGACAGGCAGCTGCATATGAGCCAGCAGTGTGTCCAGGTGGCCAAGAAGGCCAATGGCATCCTGGCTTGTATCAGGAATAGTGTGGCCAGCAGGAGTAGGGAAGCGATCATGCCCCCGTACTCGGTGCTGGTGAGGTCGCACCTCGAATACTGTGGTCAGTTTTGGACCCCTCACTACAAGGAAGACATTGAGTTGCTGGAACATGTCCAGAGGAGAGCCACAAAGCTGGTGAGGGGTCTGGAGCACAAGTCTTGTGAGGAGCGGCTGAGGGAAGTGGTGTTGTTTAGTCTGGAGAAGAGGAGGCTGAGGGGAGACCTTATCGCCCTCTACGACTACCTGAAAGGAGGCTGTAGTGAGGTGAGGTTCGGCCTCTTCTCCCTGGTAACTGATGTACGCTATGATCATCCAGAGAAGGACTCAAATGAGCTGGTTGATTTTCAAAAATCAGCACCTCCAAGCTCAAGAATGGTCCATCCTGATGAACAGGGTATCAAGCAAAGGAGGCGTGCATGGACAAACAAGGCTAACAAAATTCAAACATAAAAAGGCAACATACAAGAAGTGGAAGCAGTGTCAGGTAACCAGCAGTAATATAGACAGTCTGGCCGAGCACACAGGGATGGGATTAAGAAAGGCAATGCTCACCTGCAGTTGAATGTGATGAAGGATGTGAAGGGCAACAAAGAAGGCAACAAACAAGTATGTCAGCAGCAAAAGAAAGATAAGGGAAAATCTAGACCCAGTGCTGAATGGGACAGAGGACCTGGTGACAAATAACATGGAAAAGACCAAGGTACTCAGTGCCTTTTTTGCTTCAGTCTTAACTGGTGAGAGCAGCCTTCAGGAATCCCAGACTTTTGAGAGCAAAGCTAAAGTATAGAGCTAGAAAAACTTAGCATTGGCGGAGGAAGATCAGGTTGGGGAGCACTTAAACAAATTTGACAAGCCCATAGGACCCGATGAGGTGTACTCACAAGTGCTGAGAGTCCTGGCCAATGTCATTGTGAGGCTACTGTCAATAATCTTTAAAAGGTTATCGTGATGAGAGGTTCCTGAGGACTGAAAGAAAGAACATGTCACTCCTATCTTCAAGAAAGATCCCAAGAACTAAAGGCCTGTCAGCCTTTTCTCAATGCCTGAGAAGACGATGGAGCAAATCCTCCTGCAAACCATTTCCAAACACACTGTATTGAGTTTGTGTGGCAAGGTCTTGGTAGTAGGGGGATACAGGGGTGGCTTCTCTGAGAAGCTGCTAGAAGTTTTCCCTGTGTCCACCACTGGCCAAGGCCAAGCCAATCAGTGATGGTGGAAGCGCATCTGTAATAACATATTTAAGAAGGAAAAAGAAAACTGGCTGCGGCTCAGTAGCGGAAGAGAGAAGAGAAGTGAGAGGATGTGAGAGAAAACAGCCCTGCAGACACCAAGGTCAGTGAAGAAGGAGGGGGCGGAGGTGCTCCAAGTGCCGGAGTGGAGATTCCCCTGCAGCCCATGCTGAAGACCATGGTGAGGCAGGTTGTCCCCCTCCAGCCCATGGAGGCCCACAGTGGAGCAGGTGGATGCCCAAAGGAAGGAGGCTGTAACCCCGTGTGAAGCCTGTGCCAGATCAGATTCCTGGCAAGACTTTGTGGACCCATGGGGGGAGGAGCTCACGCCAAAGCAGGTTTGCTGGCAGAACTTGTGACCCCATGGGGGACCCACACTGGAGCACTCTGCTCCTGAGGGACTGCACCCCATGGAAATTATGGACCCCTGCTGGAGCAGTTCATGAAAAACTGTAGCCCATGGGAAGGACTCACGTTGGAGAAGTTCGTGGAGGACTGTCTTCCGTGAGAAGGGCCCCATGCATGAATGGGGAACAGTCCTCTCCCTGTCACCGAAATTGGGAAGAGTAAATCTCATAACACCAATGTAGTGTTAAAAGGCAGGCATTCTTTATTCATGGTGCCAGATGCAGGGGGGATCGCTCCACCTAACGTGTACATGTTTCAGTCAGGTTGTATAAATCAAATATATACATATTCATTACATTCATACATAATCAATAACATTCTTTCTAGTGATTGGTACAAATTCTCTCGCTTCCTATGTAAATTACTGTGCAAACTCAATTGTTCACTTCTATTGTTCCCTTTTGAGTAGGTGGTATGATTTGGGTAGGTGGTCATGAGTCGGTGGTTGCGATTTCTCCCTGCCGGAATTACCTCTTACCTACTCGGCTCTCAGTCTTGGTAGTCCTAGCCAGCTTTCTCGGTCAACTACACGAAACTACCTTCCATCTTCTTCTTTTTACAGGTGCACATTGTCTATCGTTTCAGCTACATTAATAATTACCTTAAGACTACAGATCATAGTCATGATATACTGCTCTCATTGTCCTGAACTTAGTGTTCAGTTGGGTAGGGCTGTACAGAAGAGAACATAGCAGTATTTGTGGTTGCATTTTGTAGTTAACTGATTTGATCCCATCACCCCAATGCTGAAAACTAAGATACATAACAATTTCATCATTATTTTGGTTACGTCCCTATGAAGAAGAAACGGCAGAGAAAACGTGTGATGAACTGACCCCAACACCCATTCCCATCCCCCTGCACCGCTGGGGGGAGTAGGTAGAGAAACTGGGAGTGAAGTTGAGCCCAAGAAGAAAGGAAGGGTGGGGGGAAGACGTTTTAACATTTAGCAGTTTTTTATCCTCTTCTTCTCTGATTTTGATAATAAATTAAATTAATTTTATCAAGCTGAGTCTATTTTGCCCATGATGGTAACTGATAAATCATCTTTCCCTGTCCTTATCTGGACCCATGAGCCCTTTGATTTACTTTTCTCTCCTCTGTCCGGTTAAAGAGGGGAGTGATAGAATGTCTTTGGTGGGCCTCTGGTGTTCAGTCAGGGTCAAACCACCACATATACAGAAGATAAGAATGTGATTGGGAGTAGTTAGCATGGACTTGGGAAGTTGAAGTCATGCCTGACCAACCTGATATCCTTCTACAACAAAATTTATGGCTCAGTGAACAAGGGGAAAGCAATAGAATTTTTTGATAGTTTGGGGTTTTTTTTTGTTGTGTTATTTTTAACATTGGTAAGGCTTTTGATGCTGTTCCTGTAGCACTATCATAGATGACCTAATTAATTACAGGTTAGATAAGCACACTTGGTGGTCTTAAAGAGTTGTGATCAGTACTAAAGAATTCAGATGGGGGCCAGTCAACAGCAGTATAGCCCAGGAGTTGATAATGGGTCCGTTACTGTATAGCATCTTCATTAATGACCTGAGTGACTGGTCAGAGTTCACCCTCAGCCTGTTTGCAGGTGATACAAAATGGGGAGGAATGGTGGATACAACAGTTGGTTGTGCTGACATCCTAGGAGACTTCAACGAGCCAGAGAAACAGATAGCCAAGATTTCATGAAGTTCAACAGAAGGAAACGCAAGTACTGCATTGGGTGGAAATAATTCCATGCATCAGTACACACTGGGGTCTGACCAGCTTGGAAAGGAGCTTGGCAGAGAAATACCTGTGTGGACAACAAGTTGAACATGAGCTATCAGTGTACCTGTGTGTCGAATAAGGCCAACAGTATCCTGGGCTGCACTAGAAAGACCATTTCTTCCTCTCTGTTTCTCACTGGTGAGAGTATGTCTAGAGTGCTGTGTCCAGGGCTGTACTCGCCAGTACAAGAGTGATATGGAGCTACTGGAGAGAGTCCAGTGAAGGGCCAGAAAGATGACTAAGGGACTGAAATATCTTCCATATGCAGAGGGGCTGACAGAGCTGGGATTGTTCACCCTAGATAAGAGTAGGCTCAGGGGGATTTTTATCAATTTATTTAAATACTTATTGGAGTGGAATAGGACAAGAGGCAATGGGCACAAACTGAAGTACAGGAAATACTGTTTAAACATAAGAAAAAAACCGTTTACTGTGAAGACAAATCAAACCCTGGAACAAGTGTCCCAGAGAGGTTGTGGATTCTCCGTTCTTGGCGATATTCAAAATCTCACTGGATATAATCCTGAGCAACCTGATCAAGTGGTCTGTGCTTTGAGCAGGAGGAGATGGACAAAGGTCTGTTTTATTCTGTGATAATGATTTATCAACTACAAAGACCTGACATGAATTCCCATCAAAACACATTTAAATTACTTGATAAATTTTTAACAGTCTGATGATGTTCAAAATATATCATGTAGACATTGAAGTAATCTGTAAAAATTCTGTAAAAACAGAAAGGGACTAACAAATACCGTATTTTAGAAGATCTGGCTTCTTCAGCAGAGTATGAATTCCTAAAGAAAAATATGTATCAAATGCAACACAGGGATGCATGAGTGATTAGGTTTCTAAACATTATATGTGACTCTTATCTTTAATAAGCAATATTTCCTACTTGAGAGAGCTAAGGAAACATTAACACTTACGATAATCAGTAGGTCAGTATTGCTGTTAAAGATGAAGGATGAGTGTCGATTCCCCATTAACCACTAGAAATAGGCTCACAAATCAGGACATTGATAATAAAGATTATATGATCTCTTTGACTTTGGAGGATTTGCAGCCCATAATTGGTCACCAACTTTACTAGAGAAAGTTTATCATGATTCTTGTGCAATACAAAAACCAATGAAACATCATACAACTAAACTGCTGACTGAAGAAACGAAACAATAAGCTCAATTCTTTTCTACAATTTTGGCAGTAAACGTCTCTATAAAAATGTGTTTCTCACTGTTATGACACCTCCTCTCACAATCATGGTATCATCTTTCCCTTTTCCTCTCGTCTTACTGATGATTTGATCATTTCGTGTAAGTGTAGGGATCCATATGGTAACATCAGTAGACTTGGTAAAATATTTAAGCATATTTTTAATTCCAGCCCAGTAATATTTTTTAAAGCTTATATATCTGGGGTCTATGATAATACCCTCTGGGGGAAAACAGGGAATTCCTGTTAAGAGTAGAGGACAAATTCTGGACAACTAGGCATCCTCTCAATTCATCTCTTTAAGGACATCCTGGGACATACTGGAATCATTGAGGTCCTGTCCATCTAATCTAGTGGAAGTATAAAGGCAATGAGCCAGCTACAGAATTGGTATCTTCTATTGGTTTTCCTCTTGTAGCTTATGTTGCTTTCCACTCCAAGTTTATCATGTGCCTCTTCTGCCCTAATTACATAGAAACATAGAAGCATAGAATCATTTAGGTTGGAAAAGACCCTTAAGATCATCAAGTCCAATCACAAACTTAAGACTGCCATCCCACCACTAAACCATGTCCCTAACCGCCACGTCTACAGGTCTTTTAAATACCTCCGGGGATGGTGACTCAACCACTTCCCTGGGTAGCCTGTTCTAATACTTGACAACCTTTTCAGTGAAGAATTTTTTTTCCTAATATCAATCTAAATCTCCCCTGGCACAACTTGTGGCCATTTCCTCTCATCCTGTCACTTGTTTTTTGGGAAAAAAGACTGACACCTTCCTTGCTACAACCTCCTTTCATGTAGTTGTAGAAAGCAATAAGGTCTCCCTTCAGCCTTGTCTTCTCCAGACTAAGCAACCACAGTTGCCTCATCCATTCCTCATAAAACTTGTTCTCTAGATCCTTCACCAGCTTTGTTAATCTTCTTTTGTTGTGCTCTAGCACCTTTATGTTTTTCTTGTAGTGAGATACCCACAGTATTCAAGGTGTGACCTCACCAGTGCTGAGTACAGGGGGACAATCGCTTCCCTACTCCTGCTGGTCATACTATTTCTGATACAAGCCAGATTGCTTTTTGGCCTTCTTGGCCACCTGGGCACACTGCTTGCTAATATTCAGCCATCTGTCAACCAACATCCCCAGGTCCTTTTCCATTAGGCAGCTTGACATGAAACTGAAAGAGGGTATGAAATGCAAGAGCTTTCATCACAAAGTGTGGCTACCAAGGTCACATTGCAATGTCATGCTGTTAGACATAATGGCAACCATTGTACTTCAGTTTCTGAAGAAAATTAAAATGGAGCCTTCTCTAAGGGTAACAAAATGTTTATATTTGAGAGGTGGATATAATGTTTCTTAACTGCAACAAATTGACTTCAGAAACCCAAATGATGAAAAATTATATTCTGTTTATCTTTAATTTTGAATAGGAATTGAGAGATTGCATCTGCCACAATTATTTCTCTACCATATAACTCTAAAACCAGACAGAGTTCTATCTATCTAGATACATTGTAAGATTTTTCTCAGAGCAAGCTCAAGAAGAAGTAACTAACAGTTTTGCCTTAGTCAAGCATAGCTCCAAGCAGCTCTACCCACTTGCTTTTTCTGTGATGTGTAACAGTTCACCTCATTCGGTTTTGAGTGGGGAAAAACCCACTTTTCTTTTTTTTCTCCTCATATGCAAACAGGAAGTAAAGTATTTTTCAGTCTAGATTACTTAGTTTAGATTAAGGGAACTAACAAAGGACGAAACCATATAAACATAGGCTTAGAGAAAACAAAATGACTCATTGTTTCAAAAAAGATTTTAAACTGAAATAGGGAATAGTCACAGGCTCTTGTTTGTATTATATATTTTTTTTTAAATAGTCATAGATGTCCTGAGAAAGACACATACTGAGCAGAAGTTCATCCCCCTTTTTCTTCACCATTGTCTACAGGAAAACAGTATACATGCTAATGTTGACTAAACACTTGTTTATTTGGTCAAAACCTGCTCTCAGTCTTACTTTTTAGCAACAATATGCAGATGTTACACGGAGTCATAAATGGATACCAGTGTCATTTTAAAATACATTATGATTTCATGGCATATGATGTTGTGTAAGCTTGGTTAATGAAAGATACTTCCAAATAACAAAAGGAATTTGAAAGTCAATAGTCACAGACAAATTCATTAGGAAAGAGCAAACATTTAGTTACATGTCCTTTCTTTTTTTTTTAATTAATCCTTTCCTTGATTTATAACTTTTTCCACTTCCACTGATGATGATTATTTCAGGCATGTCAAATACACACAGTTAAAATAATAAGTTATTTCGAGTTATAACTATTCCTTCTTAGATTTCCATAGCAGTGACTTTTTCTGGATCTATTAGGATTCCATTCACATGAAGGTAGTGGTCATACAGACTAAATCCTAAAATCAGACTACCAGTTTACACAAAAATAGGGGTAAAAAAGTGTCCTGGTTTCAGCTGGGATAGAGATAATTTTCTTCATAGTAGCTAGCATAGTGCTGTGGTTTGGATTTAGTACTACAAGAATGTTGATAACACAATGATGTTTTTACTTGTTGCCAAGTAGCGCTCAGACTACTCAAGGACTTTTTGAGCTTCTCCTGCTCGGCCAGGTACATAACAAGCTGGGAGGGAGCACAGCTAGGACAGCTAACTCAAACTGACCAAAGAGCTATTCCATACCATATAACGTCATGCTCGGGGGGGTTAGTTAGTCGGTCGCTTGCGGGGAGAGTCATCGCTGCTCGGGGACTGACTGCTGCTCGGGGGCTGATCGCGGCTCAGGACGGGCTGGGCATCGGTCAGCGGGTGGTGAGCAAGTGCATTGTGCATCATTCGTTTTGTATATTCTGCATATTCTGTTACCATTATTATTATTATTACTGTTATTATTATTTTCTCTTATTAAACTGTCTTTATCGCAGCCCACAGCTCTAACCTTTTATTTTCTTCCTGATTCTCTCCCCCATCCCACTGAGGGAGGGGGGGAGTGAGCGAGTGGCTGCGTGGTGTTTAGTTGCCAGCCAGGTTAAACCACGACAGTCCTTTTTGGCGCCCAACGTGGGGCTCGAAGGGCTTGAGATAACAACAGAGTAACCAGAGAATATTAAGGAATTTATATCTGTTAACAGTTGAGGGTCGCAATTTGATTCATTTGTTCTCAATCTTAGTTTATCCAATCTGGACCATGCTCCCTCCTTTGCTGTACTTGTTAAAAGTTGGTGTTGGTTTTTGCAGTTTGCTGTGCTCTGCGGTGACGAAACATGTTTTGCTTGGGAGACTTGTTATTAAAACAATGACCTTGAGCCTTATCTGGTATTTGGGTTTCATATCGAAGTCTTTCCTGCACTTTGGATACCACCTCGCGGAGAAAATTAGCAATTATACATTGGACTCTGAAAAGTTTGTTCTGGAGGAAATACAGAATGGCACTTTCTCTTCCTTCTCTGATGATGTTTCCTCCTTCATTACAATAACTTTTCAGTATCTTGAACATCCTTGGATAGTTAAGATACATCTATTGATATCTATTTGCAATATTGTTTCAGTTTTGTCCAAAGTTAGTAAGCAACTTAATAATACCATCCCCCAGGGCTGGATAGTTATGAGTGGCAGGGTATTTGGAATAGTATCGGTAAATGCCTAGAACAATGGGCACCTCCAATGTTTTGGAAATTCACTCCTGAACAAGTGCAGAATCCTGAAAAACTGGTAGAATATTTAGAAAAGGTATGCTGTCACTGAAGGAGGGGGGGAGTGACCGTGTGGCTGCGTGGTGCTTAGTTGCCAGTTGGGTTAAACCATGACAAAGAGAGCCCAAAAAATTTCATGGTTACTTTGGAATTGAGAATTCTTCTAAAATGGAAGGGAGTGGGTGTTGCCTGGTACTGCTGAAATTTTTCTCTTTAGACAGAAGAATTTTAAGATCTAGTTTTCCTGAAGGTTATTCTGGAAGAAAGGAGTGGCTTGTTGTGACATTTTTCTTTGTATCTTTGAATCCAAAAAGTAAAGTTCAATAAGTATATAAGCAGTTCTCTCCTTAGATCACCAAATACTGAACAGAAACATAGACCAAAATTCTGGAGTTAATATAGAATTCACCTTTTTGTAGAGATGGTGCCAATCGGAAAACTGAATGGGTCTGTATTGGCAAAAGGCAAGGAAACTATTGGGATTTTTTTTTCCAAACTGACTGATTTTTTTCTTTCATTTCTAAATCTTCTGACAAGTCAGTAAAGTTTATAAATACAGGTGACAGTCTGCATGTGTACTAACATATGTTTAGTAGTCCTCACCAACAATGGCTCCATCTGATTTCATTTCTGAAGAAATCACTGAAATTATACTAAGAACTGGTGTGTAGTATAAGTATTTTTCATGTATGATTGCAGTGTAAACCTTAAAGAACCACTCCTTCAAGTATTCTTTTTTCAGATCAGACAGTAGGAAGATGCTCTTGAGGTATGAAGAGGGATTGTTAGGTTCAGGATTCATACAGACCTATGTATTTTCCACTCATATCTATACTGGGTTTACAGAAATTGCTTAGGGACAAGCTTGCAAATACAGATAAACTTTGAAGGGCTTTGTAAGTGTAAAATGCCAAAGCTGCATAGGCCAAGATGTTGAGTGACTTCAGGGACAGTTGTGGGTTATCCTAGAGATTATCATGACAATCTCAAAACTCTGGGGTCCAGTGCAGCAGATATTTGATATTTTGCTTTAACCTAATTACTCAGCCTCTGAACCATGACTTATTCTAGTCCTTTAAAGCATTCCTCTGAATATGGTAAAATTAATGTCTTCCTTGCTTTTTCTGAGACAACAATATGAATGCTCCTTTCACAGAACATCCTTGTGAAATACTATGATTCATTGTGTTGCATGGGGATACACGGAGACATTAACATCGGGGGCCTGTTTTCAATGTTTATTCTTTCTTCACCATGTGTTCTAAAAGGCAGCTGCATTTTTAGCACTTCAAAGTACACTTCCCATTGATATTAGCTGCAGTTTTCAGTTGTACAGGATTTGTGATTCTGACAGGTTTTTTCAAGAATTGATGAACACTGTCTGTTGCTTCTCAAGAATTTGCCTCTTCTGTGACCTGGAGACTTCCCGTTTGACAGAAATACAAACTATGTCTAGCAAAACATTCCCATGAGGTTTCTGAAGGCCTTCCACTTTTTAGCTATATCCTTTCTAGTAGGTGGGCTATCTGAACACAGACATTTCCATATGATGTTGAGCCACAAGCCAACAGTCAGTCTAGTCTGGCCAAACAGACACATAGAGTTTCTATGTTAGTAATCATAGAATCATCTAGTCCAACGCCCCCTTCAGTCAGCAGGGACACCGCTAAAGAGATCAGGTTGCTCAGAGCCCCGTCCAACCTGGCCTTGACTGTTTCCAGGGATGGTGCCTCCACTACCTCTCTGGGCAACACGTTCCACTGTTTCACTACCCTCATTGTAAAGAATTTCTTCCTTATATCTAGTCTAAACCTACCCTGTTTTAGTTTAAAACCATTACTCCTTGTCCTTTCATAGCTGTCCCTACTTGAAAGATTTTCCCCACTTTTCCTATAGGCCCCCTTTAAGTATTGAAAGGCTGCAATCAGGTGTCCCCGCAGCCTTCTTTTCTCCAGGCTGAACAACCCCAACTCTCTCAGCCTGTCCTCATAAGAGAGGTTCTCCAGCCCTCTGATCATTTTTGTAGCCCTCCTCTGGACCCACTCCAATAGTTCCATGTCCTTCCTGTGGTAAGGGCTCCAGAGCTGGACGCAGTACTCCAGGTGAGGTCTCACAATATGCCAAACCATATAATTTGATGGTGTCACAATGAATATGTCTAAATAGTGTGTCTGAAGTTGCTTAGCATGTCCTAACTTTGCGGAAGACCGGACTCCTGACACTGACCAATATGATCTCCAGAAGCCGTTTATTATACCTTTGCATACAGCTTTTATATTCTTCTAAGCCCCGTACACACGATCATGTATGCTTTTCTAATTCGTACATATTACTGTCTATCCAACAAGCATATAAGCCTCCAGCTCACTCATTGGTTATTTCATTGTCATCGTCTTATCCTACTTGCGGTTACTGCTTCTCTACTCTAGCAACAAGTTCTGTATACTAGCTAAGCATTTCCCCCTTATTAGCATTCCGTCCTTATCAGGACTTAAGTCCTCGTTCTGCTAGGAATGTATCCACATAACTTGGAAATGTTTCACACTGCAATCCTACTCTTTTAAGATGTATTCTTTCTACAGTATTTCACTTATCACTTATTTAGTTTACTTTTGAATTTTCTCACAGAATTTGGGCTTTGTTCATGTTCCCCAAAAGATTGTATTGGGTGTATCTGGCATTATTTCAGCAACTGGGGAGCTGCAGGGGTGGCCTCTGGGATAGGAGACCAGGGGCTGCACCATGACAGTTCCCGTTGGCTCTGCAATGGCCCCACTGCAGGGCACAGCCGAGCCTGGTGGCACTTCTGTATTTAATAAAAGGCAAAATATTGAGAGATAAAAGGGCACCACCAAGGCCAGAGCAGTAAGAAGGGCTCCACCACAGACCTGATAACACCCAAAAAAGACTGCGGCCTGTGGATGGAACCGTCCAGAGTGGAGGAAAGAACTATGAAGGAAGGAGCAGCAAAAGAAAAGAGTGTGGAACAAGGAGCGACAGAGAGAAACCATGGTGCCATGTCCCAACTATTGCCTCATGAGGGGATGGAGTGTGTGACATATGGCTGTAACAAGGGAAGTGGAGACAGGGAAGGGGGAGGAGGGGCGTCTAGTGTAACATGGAGTCTGGGAAAGGGGGCAGAAATTTGTCTTCCCTCTCTGTTTAAATGTTTGTCTTCTTTGCTTCCTAACACCTGAATCAGTAATTGAATATTTACATCAAATGGCAATAAATTAAATTAAATTCCCCAAGTCTGCTTTGCCTGCAACAGTACTACAAATAACTGATGGAAAGTTAAAAAAAAATTACTATTTTATCTTATGGACAAGATGCTTGTGTTCGGCTGGATTCTACTTTCAAGACATATTTCTGTCAGCTTTCATGATTAAAAGCAGGAGTTGTAGGCTGTTAGTTTTACTTTATGTAAAGATAGTACTAGGTTTACAATACATATAAGTCAAAGAATATAGAAAAGTGGTGAAGACAAAAGGAAAAACAAAGAAAATACAGGGGTTCTCACAAACACAGAAATAGGTTGGACAGTGTTTTGTTAAAGATTAGTTTGAACTAAATCACCTGATTTCCAGAATGGAGACTAACTGAGTACTTTAGGAAGAACTGAAACCAATGTAGAAGAAATACATTTAGAGATCTCAAATACATAAATCGAGTGTAGCGGAAAAGTGCCTCTTTCAGTTCCTTTCCTTTTAATTCACATTATCAGGTAGTTTTCTAATAGTGAACAGAAAAGACATTTTTGTTTTAAAGAAATTTATTTAATAATTTACTGTAATTAATGTGTGAGCACATTTTTGTATGAATTTAGAGGCTGTAATTTTGGTTTGATGGCTATAAGATTTATCTAAAATAACTTCCTCCAAAACATAGTGATTTTTTTACAAAACTAGCCTATCTCAGCATTTGCCACAAAATAACTACTGATCCTTCCATTTGTCCTACACTCTGACAGGTTTTTTTCTATTAGTAAAAGATGTGCTGTGACTTATTCAGTTAGAGCGAGTCTTCCTAATCCACTTTTTTTCTAAATGATGAGTCAAATACATATGAAAATATATAATTCATGTTGATAAAAGATTTTTCAAGTTTACAATCAATTTTTTTGTATTATTTTGTTTGATGCCTTATACGTTATAAATGTCTCATTGTTCCACAGGCTTTAGATAACTGGATTTCTACTACAGAAAACTAGTAATATCTGTAATTAGTAATATCTGTAAATTAGTAATATCTGTATTGTGATAGGCAGTAATAGTTTCCATCTGTTTCTGCCATTAGACAATGTTTTGTGTTCTGTATGCATGTTAAAAAGACACTGTTACTAAAATTTTAGCTTCCATCTGCTCTCACACCTAAACATAAGCTTGACTTTACACTAAACCAAATGGTTTAGGACAATATAAGGAAAACAATGAATGAAATGAATACAAATAGTGGCAATATAGTCTCTTATGCTGCCTAGTGGATAATTTAGGGTTACTTGCTAACATGCTTGCTTCATGCATGTTATTTTATGCAATGCTGTGAAATCTGTCTGCTGTCATTACTGCTTATTAATCAAACTAAATGGCATTACTCAGATAGAAACATTTATGGCTACATCTCATAAAAAACATCAAAGAGTTAAAAGAGTTTATTTCACTTATTCACTAAGAATGGGTTAGGAACTGTAAAAGGATTGCACTGAGGAAATTGCAGCTGTTAAGAACACTGAAGAATGTAATGCTGAAAAAACTAGTTTTAAATCTCTTTAAAATTGTAGCACAAACTGACAAAATCAGAAAACCCAAAGCTAAGGTCATCGCCCTGTTGTTAATGAAAGCTACTTCTGTAAAAACCAAATTGCAGGAGTGTCATGACCTTAACGTGAAAAATTCTGATTTAAGTGCGTTTAAGGAGATTTACATGAATCAAAAGACTGTACATAAGCAATCTAAATCAGTTTTAAAAATTATTTTAATTACAATACTTAGTCAAGCTGAGTTGTCTGTATAAAAATTGCTGAACCTGATGCATGCACTTCTATTAATTTTACACTGTGACGTAAGCTATTGCACCAGATTGGCACCAGCTGTAAGAAAGAAGAAAGAAAATTTTACTATTTGCTGCCCATTCATATATGAGCATCAAATGGTAAAAGTAGAAAAAGGGTACATGAGGTTTAACAAGGCCAAGTACCAGGTCCTGCACTTGGCTCACAACAAACCCATGCAACGCTAGAGGCTTGGGGAAGTGGCTGGAGAACTGCAAAATAATTTATAATATGAGAAGTTGACAGTATAATTAATGTTACATTCCAGTTGACTACCAGATGATGACTACTTATGACTGAAAACTGCATTTGGAAGCATATATTTAAGTAAGGAAACCAATACATAGCACATAACCTGAGTATATGATAGTCCTTCTGTAATTTAAAACAATGAGATTTTAAGACTTGGCAGAAAGCCTAAGCTAATGTTTCTCTCAGTCATTTTTCCCTGTCATCCTGCTTCTGCCTCCTCCTTTTCTTCCTACGCCAAGATAAAAATAAAATTATGTTGTACTGTTCTATAGTTTTTGATACTAATTCAAAACTGTCATGAAACCTTTCTAGATCTGCAGAAGGCATTGCAAATTTGTCTTCTGGAAATAAAGTCCCATCTTGGAAAATCTCTTAGTGCTTTGTATTCAAGTTCATGAAGGCTGCTCAGAATTCTATATGTAATGTTGATGGAGATATGCTAGGCAATTATATACGCTGGGGACATGATGGAGGAAATAAAACACTAAAAAGCATTACATTGCTGTCTCTTTACTGTGTGCTGTCTGTCTAGAACAACTTGTGTTTTGATGTGAACTTAGAGAATCAGGGGATAAAGGTTAGGTTTAAGTCATTTAAAAAATGTGTTCAGTCAGGTCTTCAGCTTAAGCTGTAGTATATAATGTGATTGAGAAGCATATCCACTTCTCCAAGATTTACTTTTACAAACAAAAGATGTTCTCCCCACTATAAATAAAAAAAGGGAAAATAAAGATTGATGGTAAAAGGGAAATCATATTATTCAAACTTTGTTGGTAACAGTGCACAAATTTTACCCAATTTCCTGGCAACCAAGAGATTTTTACACACTTGACAGTAGAATATACCCCACTGTATGCTGGTTATGATTAAATATTCCTAGAACCCAGCACTGATTCCAACTTGAAGCACAGTTTGACTCTATCTAGGACTCAGTTCTGTGTGATGATACAAGTAATTTCTCAAGCTACTATGCAATTGTATGTAAGACAGTTTGTCAAAAAAACACATGACAAGCAAACCCAATACATCAGTTATTTAAGACTGCTTCTCCTTGTATTGAAATGGAGTCACTTCTGAGATGCAAGTTAATTAGGACTTGAAAACAGGAACCAAATAAATTAATTTCAGACTGAAGTAGAAATCTGACAGGTGGAATATAGTTGTCAGAACTGACATTTAGCTATGCCACTCATTTGACTGTTTCTTCTGAGCCATAACAAGATTCTTATAACAAAAAGATCTGAAGCCCTGACACAAACAATCAGTACTTCAGTGGACAGTTTATTCAGAAGACATCACAGAGTAATTTCTTCATATGCTCGGATGCTAGCTGACATTAGTGTGTCAAATCATCACCACCTCTTCATGAGTGACCCTTGTAGATTGCGATTCAAGAACTAACTCATCCTATGCATCTTAGACTAAGAGAACAGGCGAACATACTGGACACAGTTGTGTGACTCTGTCATGGTTTAACCCCAGCCGGCAACTAAGCACCACACAAGCTGCTCGTTCACTCCTTCCACAACAGAATGGGGGAGAGAATCAGAAGAGTAAAAGTGCGAACACTCATGGGTTGAGATAAAGATGGTTTAACAGGTAAAGCAAAAGCCGTGCATGCAAAGCAAAGCAAGGAATTCATTCACTACTTCCCATTGGCAGGAAGGTGTTCAGCTATCTCCAGAAAAGCAGAGGTCCACCATGCGTAACAGTTACTTGGGAAGACAAACACTCCAAATGTCACCTCCTTCCTTCTTCTTCCCCAGCCTATATACTCAGCAGGATGCCATATGGTCTGGGAATAGCCCTTTGGCCAGTTCGGGTAAGCTGTCCCGGCTGTGTCCCCTCCCAGCTTCTCATGCACCTGGCAGAGCTGAGAGCTGAGAAGTCCTTGTCTAAGCATTACTTAGCAACAACTAAAACATCAGTATGTTATCAACATTCTTCTCATCCTAAATCCAAAACACAGCACTATACCAGCTACTAAGAAGAAAATCAACTCTATCCTAGCTGAAACCAGGATAGACTCCAGGCTAAACTATGTATGGATGCTTACTGCGTTAGGTTCCTTCACAAGATTATGACTGAGGCCTGCTAAAGACCTCTGAAAACATGTCCCTCAATGTTTTGCCAAAATTAAAACATTTATGGATTGTACTTTTGTCTCCTAAATCTTTTTCTGATACTTTAACCACAAAATCATTCTCTCAACTATTTTCTCTTGGTTGCTGTATTTTTAGCATGTAAATTTTAAAGGTCTGGTCGGTGTCCACAGGTAGGAGATGCTAAATGAATTTCCAATAGAGATTTGAATTATTAAGGCTACATCTCTACCCACTCAGGTTCTTTTCACTACCCACAATGTTACCACAACTTTTGCAGTTCAAGTCTGCCTTCACAGAATGATCAACTGAAACTTGTAAGAACATTGACTGTGGCTACATTCATTGAACATCTTAATAATAAGAAAAAAGTATTAACAATCTTAAGCACACTCGTCATTGCTTAATTACTGTGTTTAATTTTTTAAAAAGTCATAGGCAGACATTTTTTCTAGACAAATGTAGTAGGTTTTTTACCTGTTGCTTTACCAAAAGTGTATGCACCAAACCCAAAAGTCTATCTGCAAAATATTGTAGGATTGGTTTAGGAATCATAGCAGTTTACAAATGGCTGTATTTTGAAGCCATGTGTTAGCAAAATAATTGTCCATACTTTCCCAGCAAGGAGTACCTTCTCATTGTAAGACGCAGCTATGTATATAGACATATATCCTAAAATCTGTATTTGAAGCAGTGTAAAAAGTAAAACTAGCCTATGCACAGCTTTGTGGCAATGTTGCTATACAGCTTTTGATACCCAACTAGCAAGGAACATTGAAAGTTTGCAGATCTTGCATATGGTGTCTTTTAGTCTTTTTTAGTATTTATGTCTGCATTAATTCTGAAAAACAGCAAAAAAAGGTGCAAAGTTTTCTTGATGGTTTGTTTTTGCCACAATCTGTCTGCCATAAATTGCTCTGAGGTCTGAAAGTTTTGAAGGCTGACCAGACCCATGCTTGCTTTGGGGTTTTTTTGGCAAAACTACCATTCTTTTCAAAAGACATAGCACATGGTCAGCTGTGAAGTCTGTGAGTCATAACAAGTCCCTATGTGTGCATTATGCTTTAGCTGAGTATTGCTATACAGCAAATTGCAAATATTAACTAGTAAAAGTAAAAACAATATGAAAATTTTGTCATATTACTATGAGATTTAAATTTCTTAAGGACTAGAACTCTAATTCCCTGGCTGACAATACACATAAAGCTGAATATGACATTTCTTCACAGCCTTTGTTACGTGAGCTAGTCAGGTTAGGCTCACTATGATTCATACTGCACTTGCAACAGATTATTGGTAAAGATATTAATTGTGAAACATATAGAAGGACCATAAAAAAAGAATTCCCTAGGAAAAGAGGACACAAAGAACATTTTTGCCATGGTGAATTGACATTGGCAGGATACAAGATGCCATCCCGCTCATCCCACAAGGAGCTCTCCCGCTCCTCCTCAATAGGCCAGGCAGGCAAAATAAGACAGAAAAGCTTGTGGGTTGACATAAAGACAGGAATATCACTTACCAATTACCATCATCAGCAAAACATGGGAAAAATTGTTTAACTTATTGCCATTTAAAAACAGAGTGGGATGGTGATAAAAAAAGACAAAAACTGAAACATGTTGCCCCCAACCTCCTTCCCCCTTCCCAGGCTCAACTTTACTCCTTCATTCCTAACTTATCTACCTCATCCCCTAAACCAAGCAGTGCAGGGAGGAAGGGGAATGGGTATTGTGGTCAGGCCATAACAGTTCCTCTTTGCCACTCTTTCCTTCTCATACTTTTCCCCTGTTCAAGTGTGGGTCCTCTCCACGGGCTTCACTCCATGATAAAACTGCTCCAGGATAGGGTCTCCACAGGCTTCAGCTTCCTTCAGTGCATATCCACCTGGTCCGTCGTAGGGTCCTCCATGGGCAGCAGTTTGCAAATATCTGCTCTGGCCTGGTCCTTTCCATGTGTTGCAGCGAAATACCTGCTGCACCATAGTGTCTTCAAAGGCTGTGGGAAAATCTCTGCTTCAGCACCTGTAGTACCTCCTTCCTTATTTTTTTTCCTGACTTCTCATTCTTTGGCAGAGTATTGACCTTTCTTATATATGTTTTCCCAGAGGTGCCACCAGCTTCACTGATGGGATCAGCTGTGGCCTGTGGTGGGGCCATGATTCATAAGAAGAGGAGCATATCTGCTAAGATGCCTCAAAATAGTCAGATTCCCGGGTGTAGTGTAAACTTTTGAAAATATTTACATATACTGACAGTTTTCCTATCTTGGATAATCCTGTGGAACGGAACAGCATGTCCTAGTCTTCATTATTTCTAGCATAGAAGAGTAAATTGTATGCAAGATTCATAATTTCCTCCTGCTGCCTGAAATCACTTTCTTTGAAAAATAATGTATGGAAATTACCACTCATTGCTTCCCTTAAACTTGCTCTTCTTGAAAACTTCCTTCTTTAATAATCACTACTTGAAAATAGGACAAATGGACCATTCTCTTTCAATGATGCCTTTCCTAATGGAGTTACCTGTACTAAGTGCCAAAAGCTGACATTGCAGTGGCAATACCTGTAGGGAATGGTGCCAACAGGTGGAAAGTCGAGGGAGCACAAGGCAAAGAAATACTGCCTCTGTGATGCTATACCTTTTTGAATTAAGCGCAGATTCAACTACCTCCACTTCCCCAACTGTGGATGAAGGACTAATTGCTGTAATCTAAGGTCAACAGGAGAAAAGGACTGTTACATGTCAACAGGTGGAATGCTGATGAGCCCTGTCTGAGCCCTTTGTTTAATGGACTAGGTTTTTCAAACATTTACATTTGTAGATCTTTCATATTCTTAGGGCCTTGAACATGTCAACCCAGAAGGCTGAAATAGCACTTACCAGGGCACTAGAATTGAGCCAAGGAAAGCGAGTCAACATATGGCTAGACTCATAAATATGCCAGCAGCAGTTGCAATAATACACTGTAAAGCACACCAGTCAGGTGAAACTGTCCCCAAAACAGGTCACCGATTGGCAGATAAGGCTGCTAGAGAGGCTGCAGAAAAAGGCATCCTAGCTTTAGTCCCGGAAAGGGGTATAATCTTACCTAAAGAACCCCCAAAATACGATGAAAAAGATTAGACATCAAGTAGAAAAGGGGAAATATTTTATTTGGGCCCTTGAAAAGGATGAATTATGATGAAATTTGCAAACAAACTTAAAACACTTTTATAATATTCTCTGTTTGAGACATAATAAATTTGTATATTGAGGACTGTAGCAGGTAAGCTACAAGCCCTCAAAAGAAAAGGAGGGATGTGATACACAATGTAAGAGTTACACATTTTTTAAAGTGTGGCTTGTGGCTTGTAGCTGATAGCTATAGGATGTGGCTCACAGTGGGAGGTGCCAACCTGTCTGGGAACTTTCAAAATAATATCCATTTGTAACAAGATTCCTGAATGAGTTTGTCAAGTCACTCTGAAGAAGTCAGCAGACACTAGGATAAAACTTTGACCCCCAAGATAAGCGCAGAGGGACCAGGCCTTGCCACTCAGTGAGTCAGGTTATGACCATCTATGGAACAAAGGCCCAGAAGTCATGGAAAACAACCACTGGGGACCCCCAAACACCACCGACTCAAATCACTGAGCATGTGTGATTGGGAGGGGAATATGTAAATGAATTTTGGGAACTTACCATCATAAGACAACCTTTTCTTGGAAAATTAATGAATATGTGTGTAAAACTTGTATATAAGCTATGCAACTAACCCTGTGCGGCACACACGTTAGGAGGAGCGATCCCCTGTGCATCCAGTGCTGCAATAAAGAATACCTGCTTAATAGTCATCAAGACAATTGAGTGCTGATTTCAGCTTTTCATGGCTTCAACACAGATGCCTTTGAACATGACAATTGCTATGGGATCTGGGCAATGCAACCCTGCAACGACATGATAGTAAAAAGAGAGTGATACTGCCTCATGAATGGCTGTCATCAGCATGTCTGTCCCATTGCAGCAATAATGCTCTGTTGTCAGCATGATGGGGAAGTAAAAGCATTAAGAGCATTTGAGCAATCCTCATAGCATATTGAAAGGGATTTTTGCATGGTAGCAGTATTTATGTACCTTTAAACTGGCTGGATTGCATGTTGTTCACCTCACAGAAGCTTGGAAACGATGTCTAAAAGGGGGGTAGATGTGCAACCAGAATTGGTAGCTCAAAAAGGATTTCGGAAGTATTTGTTTACTCTCTATTTACAAGTTTATTACAAGAAAAGAGTATGTTGATTGCTGCAATGTTTTAATATTGTGTCTTCCCAAGTTGTTCTTAGAGCTATAAGAGATTTTTTTGTCTCCCCAAAACTTTAGCTGGTGATTTCTTGTTTGTCTGCATTTTAAGATCACATAAACTCTATAATTCCTTGTTGTCTGCTTTCTTTTAAATTGAAGTTTTTTTAAAAATGCTTGAATGTAAATTGACACTACCTAACATTGTGTCTCTACCCACGGAACTTTGTAGATTAAGTGTGAGAATAAAATTGGTATGAATTAAGTTTGTTAAGGATTTGAGCACTTCTTAGCTGCTTTAAGTGAGACACACTGCTGTGTGTTCTACCTTGAAGTCAAGAGATATCTTTTAACATGGAGTGGTGTCATTAAAATATCATGCTGCTCTGTGATAAAAGGGAAGATTTTATATGGAATGTCCTAAACAACATTCAGTTTAGTGAGTCACAGATTAAGAGGTGTGGGTGTATTGCAGTAAGTCCCTACTACGAAGTTATTGTGGCACTGTTAGTGAATGCTTTCTGAGTTCAGATTTAGCAATACATGGCGTCCTGACTAGTACTGGCTGTATTTAGCACGTGTGCTCCCAAAGCCAGACAGGAACTGCTGTTTATGAGAGGTCAAATGCCTATGGCAGCTATTTGACTGCATAAATACTGAGTTTTAATAGAAATTTTCGTAATTACATTTTACTGAGATAAATTTATTTTCTTGTTTATCATAAGCTGTAGCTTTGTTTTTTTCTTTCACTAAAAATACGTGTATCCATGTTGAGCTTAGCACTTTAATACCTTAGTACAAAAAAAAAAAAAAAAAAGAAGATTGCAAAGGTTGGGGAACTTTGGACAAGAAGATGGGAATGAACATAAGTTTGGTCTTTGGTTTTGTTTGTTTTATATTGTTTTGTTGGGGTTTTTGATGGTTTTCTTTTTTTAAGTGGATCTTAGTGAACTCTTACTATTTTGTATAACAGAACCCAATTTTGTGTCACTAGATCAAGACAGTATGTCTGAATTGCAAACATGAGTTCCCATGACCAGACCATTAAATTCTGACTGCAGGTTTTTACTTTGGGCTCTGTGGTTGTAACTTATACAGCCTCTGTTGTGATATCTACACCTTAAGATGATGTTTACAGTTGTAACGGTCCTGGCTGGAGGAACATTGTACATCGAGGATTTAGTAATCTGCATAACAGTTAACCTGAATAGGGCCTGTGCTGTGCTGTGCTGCTCATTACCTTGGCCTCAGGGTAAAGTTAGCCAGCTGGTAATGATGTCTGCAGCATTATTGTAGAAAGTGGATCCTTCAACATTTTTGAGACATTTTTATGTGTTTTAAAAAACAGGAATAGATAATAAACAGTTCAAGAACTTACTGGTAATTCTCAGTTGTCTAAAATATACTTTTATTCAGTGACCAAAGTAGAAAAGCATCTGACAGCAAATATTATCATGACTAAAAGCTCATAATGTTGCATTATTTCCTAGTAAACCACACCTAGTTTGCTAATGATTGTTTCTTGGCAGGCTATATATATAAATACTGTAGGGTTTCTAAAGTATATATGGAATAAAGAATCAAAATATTTTTTCATTACTTTTCAGAACAATTTTTTTATAGGTAATATCTGCGTCAATAACAAAAATAATATTGATTTTAGTGGATGTCAGAAGCAGCTAACATTGAAGAAAATGGAAAATGCTTTTAAGGCAGTTTCATGATCAGCAATGAGATTATTTGCACTCTGAGGTTAAAGTGTAATGCATTGAGTATTGTTGGCATATGAACTACAAGCAGCATGGCTATCTTTAGCTGAGTTTTTAAGTGTTTTATCATGAATTTCATGCAGATTTCGCCCAAAACCATTTGAATTATTAGTATTTGTAACATGCATCTATAGAGAGAGCTCTTATAAACTCTCAAAACTCTCAAAACCAGACAAGAAAAAATGAGTATTTTTATGGCATGGGGAGAAAATCTTTCACATAAGTAAATTAGATAATTCTGTCTAAGTAACAATAGAAGAATTTGACTCCAATAAGTTTTTCAGATGAATATAAAAAGTCACTGTAGATTCAAGTGCTACTCATAGTCATTTAGGGCAGGAAGACTCTTTAAACAAAGTTACCTCTTAAGCCAGACATAACTGTATAATTTGTTTTTATAAATTCCACTGACTGAGATATTGCAAGCTCCTTTATCACTAGAGACTGATGATCATCATAGCTAGAAATAGTTTTCTAATATTTAATGTAATCTTCCCTGATGGAAAAAGGACATGAGTTTGGTAGAGGTTTTGGGTTTTGGGGGGATTTGTTTCGTTTTTCTTTTTTCTTCTAATCTGAGTAGATGTGGGCATTGTCTGATAATTGTTTTTTTGTAGCAGTCTTCTATATGTTTGATCATTGGAATGTCTTTCACATGTCTATTTTCTGTTTCCTAATTTTTCCTACCTACTTGCTGTAGTACTTGCAGTGGTGTATAAACACCTCCTGATGCAGAGTGCAAAACTGCTCAGCTACCCCAAGGTTGTATCCAGGGTTTGATCAGGGAAACCTTGAAGCCCAGGGTGCAAAACATCATGCCCTCCTCAGTGGAAGCTTCATCTTCCACAGAGGCTGAAGGTGAACTAGAGACTCTGTGCAACAGGGGCAGCCCATGGTGTGGAATAAATACTTTGCTCCACTCCCAAAACATTAAGCCACACCATTTATAATCCATCCCATCAGCTGAATGAAGACAGCTTGGTCACCCAATGGAAATCTGGTTCAATTTTATGAGCAGGGCCCATTTCAAACTCCTATTGAACACAGAATATGGTCATTTTGAGACAACATTGAGTCCTCAATTTTTTTGTTGCTTAGCTACCATAGTTCTGTGTGCACTAAAAATATCATATCAGGTGATGGACAAATCTGCAGAATAGCTGTGACAAGTTACAAAAAATAACTGCAAATGATGTCAAAATTAGAAAATGTGGCCACAGTAGGTAGAGAATTGAAAATAACCTTAAAAGTTTGAAAATGTTTTTTCAGTTATTTCTGAATCCAGATTTATTTTCCATGCCTGGCAATATTTTCAAATAAATAGATCATGTCCACTATCTAATGCAGCAACATTTCATCTGTGGTTTACCTACATCTGCAATTAGTATTATAGTGAAGTTGTTGCACACTTCCAACACTTAATTTCAGCAGCACTTGTGATACAGTTGAGGGAAAATAATTACCTGTGAGAGCCAATGTTATATTGCATACTGTCTATTATTATAATTGATAGTTAATAGATAGATGATAGATAATTGATAATTTACATATAGACTGATTCGATAGATTAGGTCTTCTATGTTATTATTTTTAACATACTTTTTCTTATGCAATAAGAATTCTTATGCAATTAACAATACTACCTGATTGGCTAATGAAGTATTTCAGGAGTGTTTCAAAATGTAACCATAACATTTGCTCCAGAGTGAAAATAAAGTCATTCCAAAATGGTATTTTTCATTAAATTACAGTTTTTAAGGTGACCATGGTATCTGGTAAAACATTGCAAAGAGATGCATTTCTGCTGCCCTATTTTAATTTTTCAATTAGTGGTGTATCATTGAATAATGATTTTTATTACACTAAAGATACAATTTTTCCCTCATTAAAGTACTTTTGATGTGGATGAAGACCAGTGTAAATTCTCTTCTCATGTATAAGGGGTAGAACTGAATGCTGAGACTTTTGCTGAGGCATGAAACCAGGAAAATAATTTTAAATATGGGCTGAATGAATTATCACATAATGGTTTTGTAATTTTCTCATTAATAAAATCTAACAATTTTTAGTGAAGTTTTGTGTGATAGAAGCATAGCTGAAAGCACAGTATTAGAATGATTATTAACTTTTTATGCTTTTTTTAGACTGAAAGGAATCATAGTGGCTGTAATAAAGTTTGTTATTTCCTATCTTTCTTATCTAAACCACTTTGTGACTTGACAAGTATTTAAAGAATGAAGAAACTATGCCATCTAGTCACTTCTCACATAGTGTCCTACTGTGAGCTGTAAATATATTTTTTTTTTCTTTTATGACTGATTCTTTCAAAATAGAAATATAAGTATAATGTTTATTGTTAAAATAATTATACCTTTAAAGATCCCATCCCTAAAGCACAATTGTACATCTGTTGCACCTATTGTTATTAGCTATAGAGTGATGAGGTAATACCTAGTTTACCATAATGTTTCAGTCTTTTTTAGTAAATGAACCAAGAAAAGAATAAGTGAGTTTTGACTGATTTTCTGAAGCATCAAAAGGATCCAGATAGTGGCATCTAGTAACATGTAAAGACTTCTTTACTCCAAAAATCATTCTGCTAAGTTAGTACTAAGGCTGATCAAAACATCAGTCTATAAGAATGCTAAGAATATTGTGAATGTTTTGAAAAAAAGTTTTATTGAAATACTAAGAAACATTAAGTTTATACCAGGGCACTTAACACTTGTTTTTATGATGGGAGAATTTGTCAACAACTCTTAATATCAAACCAATAACAAAAATAAAGAAAAAAATAGTGATGGATAAATCAGTGCGGTATTCAATGGGCTGAAGTGAAATTGTGAAGAGTCAGCTCTGAGTTATCAGATTTAAAATTTACATCTTGAAGTTAGGTCGTAGACTTCTTTAGAGGTAGGAAACTCACATTAGCACAGCTCCCAGGTAAAACTGCATCCTAAAACATGGGAGATGGGTGGTATCTGGAACCATCTGGCTTCAGAAGTCAGCTCCAGGCAAATTTTTCAAATACGGCAGTCCTGGAGCTGCAAGTCTTTGATATCTTGAGGTGTCTAAGACCCAGAAAATTCCTCAGAAACTCCATGAATAAACTGGCAGGAAAACAACGGGGTGTGCTCATGTTTCCACACACCATTTCAGCTCTGGTGAATTATCTTTTTCAGATGGAGGATGTTTCCATGAAAGTTTCTGTCTCCACACACTTCATAACATTTTTTATAGCACTATGTTGCAAGTTATAACTGATGTGAAAATTTTCCTCTGCATTACTATCCTCAATTTTTGTGGGCTTTATATTTTTTACAAAGTAAACTCTCTGACTTAATTAAAAGAAAAAGTCGATGAACAAACATCACACACAAGGTTTTGTAGTACCTAAAGATTTATAGAGATGTCAAAGAATACTTAGAAAAATTTATCAGTTTCCAAATTTGGGGCTCCTCTTTTCATGGAAAGCCTGCAAACCTGTTAATTCACCTATAAAACTGATTTGCACAGTAAAATGTGCACTTGATGACAAAGAAAATAGTAGCATATGTTTTTCTTTTGCTCAGCCTACAGCATTTCAACTTACTGTTTTCCAACCACTGATTGACTTTGCTGCAATATTAAATTATTAAAGACAGAAAATCTTGCGAGACTTTTAATGTCTCCTTCTAGCCATTGTATTCCTTATTTATAAAGTAACCTGAATATTACTTCTCGTTTGTGGGTACATCCTTTTTATTTTTATACTAGTGACTGTTCTCAAAAAGCCACACATGTAAGATGATAACATGAAAGCTGGAATTAAACATTTGTGTTTCACTCTGTGAAGATAAAGATCTTAATCCATTTCCTTGTCGGAATTGAAATGAGAGGATTTTTCCTTTTGTGACCAAGTAATATCCTCATTGACTCCAAGTAACAAAGTTCAATGTCATCTTTTTCTAACAAGTCAGGAGATCTAAAAAGTGTTAATTAAAGGCAAGATCAGGAATAAAGTTATTGATGTCAGCCCAATATGCTGAAGCACTGATTCTTGGTAATGTTGGCTATATGCAACATATAGAGCCAGCTGGAGCTAGCATTTCCTTGAATACTCCATGGAAAGGAGGAGTATGCTGAGAACTGTCCACAGAAAGTTCTGCTCTGGGATTCAGTTTGGAAGCCCCACCATGACTTTAATGTTATTTTCCTAGTTACCCTTCCAGAATAAAACATAGGAGGGCACTGATCCTGAGACTATGCCTAAGAACAAATGCTCTTCCTAGGGTCTAGTCTGCATTAATTGGTTAATTAGGAGCACTGTGGGACAAGTTTCTTACAGTGGAGGGATACTTATTCTTTACCTCTCTGTTGGGTAACTCTTGCTGGTTTATTAAAGCCATTCTAGAGTACACTGTACTGTGGGATCTTTTAATGTGTGGCTATTCCTTTAAAATAAATAAAACGACCATGATGTGTGTATACTTGACATATCAGTACTCACAATTATTTTAATCACTACTATTTGCATTTAGCTATGCTTTTTCTCAATAATTCTAGAAAATCTTAAATGTATTCAATATTAGTTAACAAAGTTTGAGCTAACTGTCCTAGCTTTCTGAAATACTTTACTTGAATATACTACATTGCCAATACAGTTGCTGTACTTCAATTAGTATAACTGCTGATTAAAACAATTTAATTATTATGGTTTTCAGGTTCATTTAACAAGAGCAAGTGTCGAGTGCTGCACCTGGGGAGGTTGAACCCCATGCACCATTACAGGCTGAGGGATGACCTGCTGGAAAGCAGCTCTGCTGAGAGGGACCTGGGAGTCCTGGTAGATGACAAGCTGACCATGAGCCAGCAGTGCGTCCTTGTTGCCAAGAAGGCCAATGGTATCCTGGGGTATGTTAAAGAAGAGTGTGGCCAGCAGGCCAAGGGAGGTTATCGTCTCCCTCTACTCTGCCCTGGTGAGACACCACCCGGAGTACTGTGTGGAATGCAAGAAGTGCAGAAGCCGAGTGGGCAGTAACCACAAGGTTATGAAGAGGAGGAGCAAGAGGGCGTCACCGTGACCACACAGTGACTGGCAGGACTGGAACGTGGCTCTGCTATAAATTTTGGGGTTAGAAAATAAGCTGCATCACTTGGAGCATCCATACTGTGTATGCTGTGTTTCCTTGACCAGCAGATGGCAGGGTGTCTGCGTGATCCTTCGGGTAACCCTAATGTTGATACAAGAACCAACAAGTAGTGACCCCCACGTGATCGGCTGCTCGCGGGAACGAGCCGCGGCCGGCTTGCCAGGGAAATGGCGTGGACTGTAGAGGACACCATTACTAAGGTACTTAAGGCAGTGGCGAAAGAAGTGGGTGAAGAACTACACTCTAAACCCACGGCTGCGTGCATCCAATGGTTGTTGCGGCGTTCAGTACTTAATACTCATAGTGAGGTTTTAAATGCACAAAAATGGACTGAAATCCAAAAAGAACTTTTGGAAGCCAGAAAAGCTGGCTCCAAAGAAGTTGCTGCTCATATTAGGACGTGGGGGTTGATTGAGAGAACTTTGCAGAAGGGAGCTGAGATGATGCAGGTCTGGCTGGCCGCTCAGTGAGCACTTCGGGGAGAGACTAAAGACGAGGCTCCAGTGCCTAAAACTGCTGAGCAGGCGACGCAGAGTGAGTGGGACAGTAAGGGGTATGAAGAGAACAAGGATCCGTGTGCGTTCCCACTCCGCCCTCCAGGATGCCCGTGGGACGCTCTGAATGCAGCAAATGTGGATCTTGACTGGGTTCCAGGGAAGCCGATCCATCGCGTAGGACCTGAAGAGCCTGTGGCGCCGAGGGAAGAGCCTGTTGCCCCGATGCCCGCACGGCTGCCGGCTGCCCCGCCAGAGTACTTGAATGCCTCAGAGCAGGCGGCAGCAGGACCCTGCGCTTCTATACTGACTCCGCTTCCTCCTTCTACTACTTTGTCGCCCCAGGAGAGCGGCTCTTCATTTGTGGCGGGGGGCGGGCCAGGGGCGGGGGGAGCGTGCGAGTCAGGGGGAGCGGGTGCGGGTGCAGAGGAAATGCAACAGTTGTTGGACAAATTACGGAGCTTGGTGATGGGGGCAGAGGGGGCCATTGAGACCGTGCTAGGGGCTGCGCAACGGGCGCGAGAGGGTCCAATGGGAGGGGGAGCTGCCCCGCCAGGCACAAATTGGCAGTTGGTGGCTCAGAAATGTGTGCTGGATGGGGTAAACTGGCAACAAATTCCGATTGCTATGCCGATTCGGGCAGCCCCAGGCGTGGGAGTGGAATGGGAGCCCTTAGATCACCGCTTAGTTAGGGATTTGAAGAAGACGGTTTCTGAGCAAGGATTGCAAGGTCCCCGGTTGCAGATGCTGCTTGACTGTATTTTGCAACTCCTTTACCTCCTTACGATTCAAAGCAGTTAGCTCGAGCGTGCCTCCCTCCTCCTCTGCTAGCTCTGTGGTATGAAGCGATGAGGCGGGGGGCAGAAGCTATGGCAATCAAGAAACGCAAAAAATCATTCAGAAGTTAGCCGACTTGTCTTCAACTCGATCCGGAGAGGGTCTGTCTGACGCAGATATGTTGCTCTTACGAACTGAGGTGTCTAGGCATAATGCTGAAGCGCAAAAGCTAATGGATCGATTGGCTCACCTGACTGTGCGGGACGATGAGATTTTACCAGGGTTGAAAGAGTTAACAGAGCAAAAGTCCATGAAGCCCTTGATAGAGGCTGGTATGCATGAATGTGACCACTAATTGTGTTGGAGCGGAAGGAAAGCTAGGGAGGATAGCTGAAGAGGAGCAGAAAGAATTTGGAATTAGAATATTGGAGGAGGAGATGTGATGAGAACCAGGCACGTCAAGCTCTGACCTCAGGGCCCGACTCACATAATTCCAACACTTTCCCTAATCCACAGGGCTCAGATAGGGACCTCCCCGGTCCGGTTCAACGGTGGCACAGAGTAATTCAAAATGCAATCATTGAAGGGGACTTTATGCCTAATGCTACTGCCTTCCCTGTTCAGGTGATAGGGTGACATTTTGAGTGATGGCGTCTGTCTTTCTGTCGCAGATGGAGTGAGAGAGAGGCAAAAATAATGTGGTTTATTGGTGTAAAACAGTGAGTTAACAAAGGTTAGTGATAAATGCGACAATAGTTTGAGATTCGATGGCAAGGTACACTTTGTTATTTACTGCACAGAGGACAGGGTCAGACAATACTGTCAGGGAGACCCTCCCGTTGAGTCATGAGGTTCAGAAAAGATCCCCTTGCTTTCTAAACTCCCTCAGAGAGGAGTCTAGGTGCGGCTGGATCCAATCCTAGTCCCAGACTTGGTCAACGGTTTATGTCTAAAGGATTATATATGCGCAATCAATCCTTTATGTCACTTAGCTAAGATTTCCAAGTTAGCATGCTGTTAGTCACTCACCGAGAATCTGTCGTGGTAAGGAATCTCTCAACCTCGAGGAGTAACCTTGAGAGGCGTCCCTGCTCAAGGGGAGATCCTGGCGTGCAGCCCGCTGCCATGCAGGAGAGCTCAAAGGGCTCTTGGACTGCTCACTATTTATGGGGGTAAGATAATTGGCTCATAGTCATATTTGCATACTGACCACTGTGCTTAGATGGGCACATTCCACAATAGCCCTTGGCTATTGCATTGTTGTCTGTCTCCCCCACATCCAGTGGGTGCATCCTTCATGACCAGACACAGACCAGGTGCACCTATCACCACCGCCACAGGTGGTTATCACTTGAAAGAGGTCAAAG